>JACEEZ010012573.1:10000-30000 GCA_016584305.1 Chionoecetes opilio | reverse complement strand
AGATAAAGTGATGAGTGGCGCCTCAGGGTAAAAGTTAAGAGGACATTGATATAAAGCGAAGACCCTATAGTACCTTTCTCTACCTCGACCCTTTCCCCCTTCTCACCTTTCTCTACCTCGACCCTTTCCCCCTTCTCACCTTTCTCTACCTCGACCCTTTCCCCCTTCTCACCTTTCTCTACCTCGACCCTTTCCCCCTTCTCACCTTTCTCTACCTCGACCCTTTCCCCCTTCTCACCTTTCTCTACCTCGACCCTTTCCCCCTTCTCACCTTTCTCTACCTGACCCTTTCCCCCTTCTCACCTTTCTCTACCTCGACCCTTTCCCCCTTCTCACCTTTCTCTACCTCGACCCTTTCCCCCTTCTCACCTTTCTCTACCTCGACCCTTTCCCCCTTCTCACCTTTCTCTACCTCGACCCTTTCCCCCTTCTCACCTTTCTCTACCTGACCCTTTCCCCCTTCTCACCTTTCTCTACCTGACCCTTTCCCCTTCTCACCTTTCTCTACCTCGACCCTTTCCCCCTTCTCACCTTTCTCTACCTCGACCCTTTCTCCCTTCTCACCTTTCTCTACCTCGACCCTTTCCCCCTTCTCACCTTTCTCTACCTCGACCCTTTCCCCCTTCTCACCTTTCTCTACCTCGACCCTTTCCCCCTTCTCACCTTTCCTCCCGTCCCTTACCTCTCTACCTCAAGGCTGTGTAGCGAAGCGAGACGCCACCGAAAAAGAATGATCATGCCTTTAGGTGCACATGAGGTCTAAGTGTAAAATCTAGAAGTGTAGAAGTGTACAGTATATCTCATCTCTGCGAATACTGAGTGACTGGTCGAAGGTGAATTTACGTATATAGGCCTCGTGCAACGCTGATGCTTTTCTGGTTTTATTTTTTATTGCAGATCTGGATTTCCTCTCTCTCTCTCTCTCTCTCTCTCTCTCTCTCTCTCTCTCTCTCTCTCTCTCTCTCTCTCTCTCTCTCTCTCTACTCAGATCTTACTATTGTTTTTTTTGTTTGTTTGTTTTTTGTCATATTTTCTTAACATATAAATGTTTTTGTGATGTTCTATGTTCTAATTCTTAGTTATGCATGCCTTTCATGATGTGATAGCAAAATCCTTATATATTAATTATTGGCCCGTATTAGAGCACCTACTCATCGGGCTTATACTTCTCAATGTAATTTTATATTGTATAAACTATTTATACGTAACTTATTGAGACCAATAAAAATTTCTCTCTCTCTCTCTCTCTCTCTCTCTCTCTCTCTCTCCTCTCTCTCTCTCTCTCTCTCTCCTCTCTCTCTCTCTCTCTCTCTCTCTCTCTCTCTCTCTCTCTCTCTCTCTCTCTCTCTCTCTCTCTCTAACACACACACACACACACACACACACACACACACGAGTCCTCTCTACAAACACCTATATAAACTATACACTTCAACACAGCGCGCGTCTTAACAATATAACAAGTCAAGCGAGGAGGGAGGGCGAGGGGTCATTGTAAAGCGCCTGTCCCTATACAAACTCCTACACAAAACAATGACGGTAATCGCTATTATTCAGTTTGGGCAGCGTACTTTTCTTCCTCTGCCCTTCCCTCTCCTCTTCATCTCATTCCAGATACAGTTTTCTTTTCTTCTTGAGTCCTTACCACCTGTTGCGACCATGGCGGGGTGAATACATAGGGGCAAGAGGCTGTTATTTATTATGCCTTGAGGGGAGTTGAAGAGCCGAAATAAGCGCTCACCTGAAGCTTACAGATGCGTTCGACAACACGTATATTTTCCAGCCATTACTATTCATGCCCAAGGGGATGTTATAGAGACGGTGTTACATAAATTTCCCAAACGCTTTTCACAAGAGGTAAAGTAACACGAATGTCAGCCGGCTTTGTGTTTCTCTATAGCGCTTTTCGTGTATTCTCACCGCACTTTTAATAAGAAAACGGTGATGAAGCGAGTAACGAAACGCCACACTATGTAATATACCATGTAACTTACTAAAGATTTCTTCAGTCTATATACACGCCCTTCAAAAAGCCACGAAGCCATTGGAGCGCGGCGTAACTCCGCGTTTACTTTAACCATTATGACAGTGGCTGCTTTGTTGGGCGCCGCGCAGGGTGACTGTCCTGTATGGGTGATGGCGCCCCGGCCGTTGTGTCTACACCACCTGCCATATAGTGTACTCCCAGGGTCGCCCAAGCCGGTGGTGCGAAACGCTGCCCGCCGGAGGGAGTGCCCGTGACGGGGTATTTGTGCTCCGACCGTACTTAGGTTACTGATGGATACGGAAAATCGCTCTGCCGATGCTGCGCGTGGCCTCGGTGCTAATCTCCCTCGCATTAGCCTTTGAGCCAATGGTGGGTGACAACCCGCTACCCTGGGACACAGGGCTAGTGTGACATCCGGGTTACCACAGTTACCTTCCCCAGTTTCTCATTTATCAACCCCGAAAAGGAGGAGGGACAGCTGGTTGGGCTGGCCACCGACTTGCCCTGGAATGGATTCGAACCAGGGCCCGCAGATTCGTAGCTAGGCACTGCACCACGGAGGCGACATGATGTCTAGTAGGCCTACTTATGTATATTTATTGTTCATTGTTATAAAGGACATAGTCTTACATTTGATGTATAGAAAGAGGGTATAGAAAAAATGAAAACATTTAAATCGCCAGGACCAGATGAAGTGTATCCCAGGGTATTAAAGGAATGCAAGGAGGTTGTTAGTGAGTCGTTAGTGCACATTTTTAGGAAATCGGTTGAGATAGGCGATGTGCCATTATTGTGGAGGAAAGGAAATGTTGTTCCCATATTTAAGAAGGGAGACAGAGGACTAAAGTCAAATTATCGACCCGTAAGTCTAACATCAGTGGTGGGTAAATTATTGGAATCTATTATTGCAAAAAACATTAGAGAGCACTTAGATAAACATAGTTTGATCAATGATTCACAACATGGATTCACCAAGGGTAGGTCATGTCTCACCAATTTATTGAGTTTTTATAGGAAAGTTTATGAGACGGCAGATAATGATAAGGATTATGATATAATATATTTGGACTTTAGTAAGGCATTTGACAAAGTACCACACGAGCGACTCTTAAATAAGGTTAGGGCTCATGGTATAGATGGGAAGGTTCTTCATTGGATCAGAGCTTGGCTAAGTAATAGGCAACAAAGGGTTACAATTAATGGTTCCAAATCTGAATGGGGACTGGTGACAAGTGGAGTTCCACAAGGGTCTGTTTTGGGCCCATTACTATTTTTGATTTACATCAACGACTTGGATAGTGGGATTAGCAGTGATATCAGCAAGTTTGCTGATGATACTAAGTTAGGTAGGATTATTGGATCACAGTCTGACGTAAACATATTGCAGGGAGACTTAGATAAACTTAACGAGTGGGCAGTCAGATGGCAGATGGAATTTAATATTGATAAATGTAGCGTTATGAATGTTGGTAAAAAAAACCCTGGTAATAGATACACCATAAGCAATGTATCGCTGAAAAGATCAGAAGGTGAAAAAGATCTTGGAGTGAGGGTGAGCCCAGACCTCCGACCTAGGAAACAATGTATTGAGGCCAGAAATAGAGCTAATAGAGTATTAGGATTCATTACCAGAAGTGTTAAAAGTAGAAGTGCGGAAGTTATTCTAAAGCTTTATCTGGCTCTAGTCAGGCCTCACCTAGACTATGCAGTTCAGTTTTGGTCTCCATATTACAGGATGGATATAGTGTTGTTAGAAAAAGTGCAGAGAAGGATGACCAAAATGATACAAGGGATGCGTAACTTTAGTTATGAGAGGAGATTGAAGTTATTACAATTACACTCACTCGAGAGACGCAGAGTAAGGGGCGATCTGATAGAAGTTTTTAAGTGGATAAAGGGATTTAATAAAGGAGAGGTAGGAAAAGTTCTTACGGCTTTTAACCAGGGTAGAACAAGAAGTAACGGATTCAAGCTGGAAAAGCGTAGATTTAGAATGAAATAGGGAAAAACTGGTTCACAAATAGGGTGGTGAATGAGTGGAATGGTCTCAGTAGACAGGTAGTTAGTGCGGAGTCATTAGGGAGCTTTAAAGGGGAGCTGGATAAGTTCATGGATGGGGATGAAAGGTGGATGTAGGTAGTGTTAGGTGACAGGAACTACCACGTGTAGGCCTCGCGGCCTCTTGTAGCTTCCTTATTTTCTTATGTTCTTATGTTCTTATGTCGTTAAGGGATACCTGCCACTTATCTGACCATCGAATGTTTTTATTTAATGTTCATAGCTTGGCAGTGTTAATATAAATGTTGTTTTAATGCGCTCTAATAATATTTTGGCAAGTGTCTCAAGGGATTTTTTTTTTTTATGACTCCCTGGTCTAACAAGGCCGATGGGTTGCTTGAATGCCAGCTTTGTCATTATAATTTTCTTCTTTTTTGTAAGTGTCCAGTTTTTAGGAAATTAATATATTGCTGCGCTAAATCCTCTTCCTCTTCCTTACACTTACCGTGAAGGATGGAGACGCAGACGGAGGTGTCGTCCCTGAAGGTGGGGGCGACGGCTGGACACTGGCACTGGCACCCCTCCTCCGGCCCCACCGCACCCCCTTCTGCACACCCACAACCTCGCCCACCTGTGGAGGAACAAGACTTAATCACGTGTGCAGGCCAATGAACAGCACGCCTGCCTACCTGGTACGCTCATAAGACTATTTCTATACATACCTCGGTCTGTCATATATACTCACTACAATATTACGACGTGATATTTACTCATAGATTTGTCTTACTCTCACCACCACCAACAACAACAACAACAACAACAACAACAACAACAACAACAACAACAACAACAACAACAACAACAACAACTACTACTACTACTACTACTACTACTACTACTACTATTACTACTACTACTACTACTACTACTACTACTACTACTACTACTACTACTACTACTTATTACTACTACTACTTATTACTACTACAACAACTACATACGACGTGATGTTTACTTATAGATTTGTCTTACTTTCTTGTTATACCATTTCCGTTGTTGCATTAAAAGACGGTCAGCGATTCGAGTCCGCCTAGTTCGTGCTGACGTGGCGGCGCTTTGTATAGTCAATAACCTTGTAGTTGGTACTTGCAAAGTGTCTAGATAGGATGAAAATCTTATCTTATCTTGCATTAAAAGAGAGAAAAGAGGTGAGGTGAGGGAAGGGCAGGTAAGGACTGATGAGAAAAACGCTGCCAACATAAGGCCAAAGAGTTAAGGGCAGGTAAGGACTGATGAGAAAAACGCTGCCAACATAAGGCCAAAGAGTTAAGGGCAGGTAAGGACTGATGAGAAAAACGCTGCCAACATAAGGCCAAAGAGTTAAGGGCAGGTAAGGACTGATGGGAAAAACGCTGCCAACATAAGGCCAAAGAGTTAAGGGCAGGTAAGGACTGATGAGAAAAACGCTGCCAACATAAGGCCAAAGAGTTAAGGGCAGGTAAGGACTGATGGGAAAAACGCTGCCAACATAAGGCCAAAGAGTTAAGGGCAGGTAAGGACTGATGAGAAAAACGCTGCCAACATAAGGCCAAAGAGTTAAGGGCAGTAAGGACTGATGAGAAAAACGCTGCCAACATAAGGCCAAAGAGTTAAGGGCAGGTAAGGACTGATGAGAAAAACGCTGCCAACATAAGGCCAAAGAGTTAAGGGCAGGTAAGGACTGATGAGAAAAACGCTGCCAACATAAGGCCAAAGAGTTAAGGGCAGGTAAGGACTGATGGGAAAAACGCTGCCAACATAAGGCCAAAGAGTTAAGGGCAGGTAAGGACTGATGAGAAAAACGCTGCCAACATAAGGCCAAAGAGTTAAGGGCAGGTAAGGACTGATGAGAAAAACGCTGCCAACATAAGGCCAAAGAGTTAAGGGCAGGTAAGGACTGATGAGAAAAACGCTGCCAACATAAGGCCAAAGAGTTAAGGGTAGGTAAGGACTGATGAGAAAAACGCTGCCAACATAAGGCCAAAGAGTTAAGGGCAGGTAAGGACTGATGAGAAAAACGCTGCCAACAAAAGGCCAGAGTTTAAAAGTAGCACCTAAATCTTACTGTTGTTACCTATTATTGCATCACCAAGGTTCGCTCTTCTCATGCTTCCTGTGGCCAGTGTTGTAAAGGCTGGTAACGCCCTAGCCTTTACGACCATAGGGTATGCTTCTATTTTACCTGTCTCGTTCCATTAACCGGTTGGATACGGAAGTGGATTTGAAACTCTTTATTCTTGACAAGTCTTAATGTTGATAATGAGGTGTTAACCTTTTGGGACCCAGAACGTAATTTCCATTGTAATTTGGTACCATTAGACGATTTTTAGTGACTATAAGCAATATTTTATAGCTATGACCTGTTAAGTATCCTTTTCCACTAACTAATTTGGTATATTAAGCTACTTTTCGTAATTTTTTGGCTCAACAACAGACACTTTTTTATAGCAAAGGGCGTGGGCGTGAAGGGGTTAAGGATAATAATTGAATTTATGGCTCGTTTCGTATATCAGAATGTAATGAAGTAATCTCTTTAAGGCCGCATTCAAGGTCCGTATACTGAAGCTGGTGTTCTTATTGAGTGGGATCGAATTTCACCACGAAAGCCTTGAGGAGAAGAAGAAAAAGTATATTTATGTATAGCTTGCTATCATGGTTGCCTAATATATTGTTAAGGTCACCGTGTAAGAGACGTTGTACTGATAAACATATGATTTCCGGCTGAACGTATATGTGCAAAAGGCTGTTAATATTTCTTGTGTGTGAATTATGTGTGTTCCTCTCTTCCTCATTTATATTTTTTCTTCGTCTCAGTGACTTGATAAGGTTAATCGTGTTATTCGTTATAGTTATTTTCTTTTACGAATTTGAGTACAGCATTAAGGTATATGTATACAATATCACACACACACACACACACACACACACCACACACACACACACACACCACCCACACACACCCACACCCACACCCACACCCACACCCACCCACCACACACCACCCACCCACCCACCCACCCACCCACCCACACACACACACACACCACACACACACACACACACACACACCCACACCCACCCACTCACCCACCCACCCACCCACCCACCCACCCACCACACCACCCACCACACCCACCACACACACACACACACACACACACACACCTCGCTGCTGAATATCACACCTCTTATCACCATTCTTACTTTATTGCAGGAAGGTTGACAATGATAACAAGGATCGCCACTTCACCACCGAGAAGGCCTTGTGGGTCCTCGCGCTCTCGTAAGATTGTGAAAAGATTAGAAAAGAAAATATGAAAATAGAGAGACAATTGTTTGCCATCACTCTGACAGTCTTCATATAACTATTAACTATAGTGTACAAGAAAACCAGGAAAAGAGAGAAAAAAGTGATTCGGAAATATAAAAACTAACTATGAAACTAATATAAAACTAACTAACTCTAACTATGTGTGTAAAGGTCTGTGTCTTAAGTTCGACCATTGGCCAGAAACTATGCATTGGAAATCTACGGTTTCCGATTTTGTGGGTGGTTTGCCTAGGCCGCCCTAGTGCCACCAGCCTCGTCCAGTCGTCCACCTCCCCGACGTCTCTATAGGTAAGTGTTCCCCTCGGGTTGTTTGTTCTGTTTGTTTCATGAGGGTTTTTGACCTCATTTTCAGCCGGTGCCTTCGTCCGCCTAAGCTTTCTCTCCCCTATGGGTGGAGTTTTAGCCTTTCACCCTAGCGATATGGGTGTGGCGATGATGCAATTATTTGCTTTTGTTATTGATATAGTACTATATATTGTATATAGTACTACGCATACATTGTATGCGTAGCGGTGAATTTCGGTTTCGATTAGTTTTTGTACTACTGTTACATACTTCATGTACAGTGCTAATTTACATTATATATTGTTTGTTTTTCGTACGGTTTTTGTATTAGTCATTTTCAGCAAGGGTCTTCGCACTATACGTTCCGTGTTTTCCATCAGCTGTTGTAGCCACCGATAGATACCTATCTGCGCCACTATTTTTTTTTCATCCTCAAAATCGGGCAATGGGGTAACTAAGCTATTTTCAACGCCAATTTGCAAAGAGAATTTGACATTGATTGCAATGAGAATGTAAGCTGATAATAAAGACATGGTTATATGAATATAATTTGTGTTTATAGGGGCATAATGAAACTGTCTTTCCCATATTATAAGATATAACCTTCAATACCTAAATGGATTTTTTTCTGCTATGAATACAAACAAATAGGACCTGACATTGAGAGCTATGATTTTTAGGCGAAGATACTTGAAAAATGATAACATCGAAGGCGCTTTGTCATACTGTTCATATTTACCCGCAGAAAAACCCGCATTTAGGTACTGAAGGTTATATCTTATAATATGGGAAAGACAGCTTCATTATGCCCAAGTAAGCATGCATTCTATTCATATGACATTGTCTTTATTATTATCTTACATTTTCATTGCAATCAATATAAGATTCTCTTTGCAAATTGGTGTTGAAAATAGCTTAGTTACCCCTTTGCCCCAGGTTTTGAGGATGAATAAAAAATTCTGGCGCTGATAGGTATCTACAAGTATCTACAAGAGCTGATGGAACCAAGCCTATTACGATACAAGCTGCCATGAGTGACGAGCAGCTGATAGAAGTGGTCAGAGTACTACGAGGAACTAGTAGCAGCATGAACAGATGCAGCGATGGTGTGGAAGGAGAAACATGATAATCCATTTGAGGAGGAATTGCAAAACATCAGGTAAGAAAAGGTAGGTAGATGTTTATATGCATTTCACTATCTTGATATATAATAACAATGTGATAAGTAGCATCTTTATCTTTTATCTTATTCGTTACCATTTGCAGGTTTGCTCACAACATTCTCTTCATTATCAGCAGCTGTATGCAGACAAACCGGATCTTAAAGGTATACTCGTAATGTGAACACAGTGACTTTGTGCTGGAACGCAAACGAACCGTAACCGTAATAAAACAAATCGTTAAGTGTTAAAAAAAAAAAATGAAGAAATACCTGTTTTGTGTGAAAGAAACAACAAGTGCCATAACAAGCAGCGTCAAGGACTTGTGTTTCCCTTAGAGTCATTATTTTGTATAAAAAATAATTATTGACGCTCATTTGATATAACCCAGAAAATAAGAGAAGTGTCATCGCTATATTACACAAAAAATGAGTAAAATAAATTGCGGACGCTTGTTGATCTATTTACCGTAACTAAAACAAACAAACAAGTGCAGCATTACTATTTGACTCACGTAACGACTAGAAGATAATGATAGCAAAAGCAAAAGCAAAAAAAAGAACAAAAAAGCTTCTGTCATAGCCGTCCTGTCAGCATCTTAAGCCGCAGGAGTAATCGCGCTGTGCACAATAAATGACAAGTGTCGTAGGAAAAAATATGTAATCGCTAATAGTTATCTTCGAACTGCTTCAGTGTTACCAAGATTCCAATCGTACATTCCTTACAGTCTGCTGTTGCCAATACTATAGTCTATTCACTTAAGCTGGATTCTTGGGAGCTGCTCGATGCCTACCCGAGTATGTAAGGACGTCGCTGATTGGCTGATGCACGCGGGCTGGGTGGTGATGGTGGTGGTATTTTGGTAGCCTCAGCCAATCAGCGACGTCCTTACATACTCAGGTAGGCATCGAGCAGCTCCCAAGAATCCAGCTTAAGTGAATAGACTATAGTTTGTTTCCTCATACCTCTGCAATGTTATGAACGGCATAAAATGTTGTTTATTTATGTACACATCGTTTGTCTTTCATTTCAACGTTCACTACAAAGAAATGTATTAAGCTTAACAAAGGATGTCAAGAAACTAAATATGTCGAGGATTAGCTAAAGAAAATTAGATCGGGATTTAAGCAAAGAAAAATTGCCGAGATTATTTATAACTGAAAAAATATATTTAAAAAATGTTCTTGTGCTCTTTTATCGAACAAAATGATAGGCAATACCAAGCGTATAACCAAGTAGAGAGAGATAATAGGACAAACAAGCTGTCAGTTCACGTAAGACAAGAGAAACGAAGTTGTAACACTGGCATGAATGGTTTGTATGGCCAGAAAATATACTGAACTAGACTGTTTTGAATCTAAAGATACTACTGTACATGCGCTGGACTGAGAGGAATGGAGAAAGCTGTGAGACTCCTTTGACCCGCGGTGATTTAACAGTGCTGCCGCTGGTAATCAATGTTACCACCTGCCTGAATATTGACTCCTTTGCACTCCAGTTATTTATTACCAGTGTTACCAGTCAATATTGTGTATTGTGCGTGCGTGCGTGCAGGGGTTTACTAGTCCGAAAGTTATTAGTATTTATAGCGCACGAGGTTTTGTGTTCCAGGTATTGCATCAGTCATTTGCAGGTCTGATGCGTAACGTGTGAGGCCCTGTACACTCTTAGAAAAAAAGGGTAGGAAAAGGGTAGAAAAAGGGTATTTGTAGTGATGAAATACTGCTACCCTTTTTCTACCCATACAAATATACCCTTTCGGATCGACGCAAATATACTCTTTTTCAACCCTCTCGTCTAAAAAGGGTAGATAAAGGGTAGATGAAGGGTATAATCGGCAGCATCTACCCTCCAGCCTGGACATAGGGTTTAAAAAGGGTAGTGATGGTGCGATGTAACAATTTTACCCTTAATATACCCCTTATTTCTGAGAGTGTACAACCGTGGTTAAGCTCAATATTGAATGAAGGATTGATTTTTAGGGGTAAAGACGAATTAACAACTGTATACGATTATTACTACCTGATGCCTCAAGAATCCATAATCAGGCAGACGGCGGTGGAGCGAGAGGCAAGGTAATCTCTATCATGTTTATTTATTTAATCACATTAGACTTGGCTATCTGCTGAGTCGCGTGCGCCCTAAGCTTCCATGTCCGTTAGTGGAGGCAGCATTTGTAACCACCACCACCACCCCACGACGCCCGGTATACTGTGTTCCCCCGTACGACCAAGGGGTAAGCTGTGCCTCCCTAAACACAAATTACTAAATAACAGGCAGCACAGTGGACAGTACAAGATTGATCATAGAGGAGAGAGAGAGAAAGAAGAGAGAGGAGAGAGAGAGAGAGAGAGAGAGAGGAGAGGAGAGAAAAGAGAAGAGAGAGAGAGAAGAGAGGGAGAGAGAGAGAGAGAAGAGAGAGGAGAGGAGAGAGAGAGAGAGAGAGAGAGAGGAGAGAGAGAGAGAGAGAGAGAGAGAGAGAGAGAGAGAGAGAGAGAGAGAGAGAGAGAGGAGAGAGAGAGAGAGAGAGAGAGAGAGAGAGAAAAGAGAGAGAGAGAGGAGAGAGAGAGAGAGAGAGAGAGAGAGAAGAGAGAGAGAGAGAAGAGAGAGAGAGAGAGAGAGAGAGAGAGAGAGAGAGAGAGAGAGAGAGAGAGAGAGAGAGAGAGAGAGAGAGAGAGAGAGAGAGAGAGAGAGGAGAGAGAGAGAGAGAGAGAGAGAGAGAGAGAGAGAGAGAGAGAGAGAAGAGAGAGGAGAGAGAGAGAGAGAGAGAGAGAGAGAGAGAGAGAGAGAGGAGGCTAGCTTTTGGCCAATAAACTGAGCTAATTGCAGAGGCGAAAAATAACTTGGAAGGTTAAAAATGTTGTGTCGGAACTCATCCACCTATGACGCACATACTTTCCCCTTCCAGAAAAGCCTTTGTACGAGTAAGAGTATTTTGCTTCATACTTACACCCGAACACATATAATTGGAAGCAGCAAAAATGAATATAACAAGTGAAGTGTGTAGCGGCGACCCCCGACACGCACCGCTAGCTGAGTGAGTATTATGAACACCACTGTCTCACGTGGTTATTAGTGAACGTGTAATTGTGGCTTGCATTCCCCCTCCCTTCCAATTTCTGTTTTTTATTTTTTTGCTGCCATGCTTCTCTTTCTATATTGGATATATTTTCAGATGACTTATATGAGTGGCCACTGCCGGGTCGTAGCAATGCGCTGGACGAGCTGCTGGACAGAAATCTCTAACGCTACCTGGGTAAGTAGAAATGTGTATTATTAAAAGGATTTGTGTTATTTTTTTCATGGATTTATTGGGTACATAATGAGTACATGTAATGATCTGATTACATGTATAAAAGTTTTAAGAGAGAGAGAAAGAGAGATATTATCCCCTTACGACCTTGATTATAACGCCCAAGGAGGAAGTGAGAGATCGTTGAACCTTATGATAAAGTTTGGCTTCCTTCCTTCACTCACCCTTTATGTGTGTGTGTGTGTATCCACCAAGCTATCGTGGTATATTTTTTTATTATTTTTTTTTAACACATTCTAAACACTCATAGTGACCCATATATAATTTTTCTTCTAGCTGATATTGCCACACCTATTACTCTAATGCAATACTCAAATCCTTACAGTCTACATAGTCTCCTTTTATCACTTTGAATATACCGATAGCATTTACACCCTTTCGTCCATCTCCCCTATCGAGTACGCCATTTTTACACTGTCCCATCTCTCACATGAACTTGGAATCTACTTACAACCTCACAGCATTTTTGTAGTCCTCACAGTTCCTCTCATACCCTACCTGTAATCCCTTCACGCCCAGATCTTTCCTTTGCTATAAAAAATCGTCTATTGTTAGCCATAAAATTACGAAAAGTAACTGAATATACCAAATTAGTTAGTGGTCAAGGATACTAAACAGGTCATATCTATAAAACATTGCTTATAGTCACTAAAGATCGTCTAATAGTACCCAAATTACAATGAAAATTACGTTCTGGGTCTCAAGGGGTGAATCCTCCTTTTCATCCCCCCAGCTAGAGTGTCAAGGTCAGTCATTGGGGGCCCGTCAGGGTGGCAAGGTTGGTAGAGACGTGAGTTCCCAATGTGCAGCGTCCCTGTGCACTCGGTCAGCGGTTCGAGTCCGCCTAGTTCATGCTGACGTGGCGGCGCTTTGTATAGTCAATAACCTTGTAGTTGGTACTTACAAAGTGTCTAGATAGGATGAAAATCTTATCTCAGTCATTGGGGAGGAAGTGATTCGGGGTGATTGGGTGGAAGGATATTATGAGTATTAGCTTTTCTATGGTTTATGATAATTGGGCTCAAGGTCAATTTGGAGGGTGTCATATTACGCTCTATAAGTGTATAAGTGAAGCCTTGTAAGTGCTCGGGGTCGTGATCCGCCGAGTGTGAGGTGTTGGCAGAGTGCTGATGGCATGAGTGCTATACCCTGCTATACCCTATAATTTATTTTATAGGGTTCTTTTCAAGCTCGCTTCAGCTTCATGTGCTGAGCTGTGTGCTAGGCGAGGCTTGTCTCTATGTATTTACTTATATTCTGTTTATTATGTAAGAATTTATTGTGTTTTTTAAGGTAAAGTGATAGAGGGTTGTTTTGAATTTCAGTGCGGCAAATGATGTCTGGAAGTGTGAGGTGTTTAGTATGATATTGGTCTATTAATTTATTCGTTTATATATTTATTTATTTTATCAACGGATATTTCATCTTTTCATTTAATTTATTTTATAGGGTTCTTTTCAAGCTCGCTTCAGTTTGCATTCAGTCGTGTCATGAGTATTTTACTTCTCGTAATATTTTTCCAATTTTTTCCTTACTTCTCATTTATCATAATTTTCTTCATTTTGAGTGTTTTTGTAAGTAATAAAAGAGCATGCACGTATGTGATCTAAGCCCCTGCATTTTTTGTACATTTCCTTTTTTTTCCTCCATTCGACTTAACCCCTTCACGCCCAGATCTTTCCTTTGCTATATAAAATCGTCTGTTGTAAACCATAAAATTACAAAAAGTAACTGAATATACCAAATTAGTTAGTGGACAAGGATACTAAACAGGTCATATCTATAAAATATTACTTATATTCACTAAAAAACTTCAAATGGTACATAGATTACAATGGAAATTACGTTCTGGGTCTCAAGGGGTTAAAACATTTTGAGTAGCTCGGAGCGTGTGGACGAAGAGGTTCCTATTATATTTCTCTTAAATATGAACTTATTTTTTTCTACACGTACGTAATCTTCCACTTTTATCTGCCCCTAAATGGTCGTGGGTGACGTGGAGAGAGATTAAGAAAGAAAGAAAGAAAAAAAGAGAGAGAGAGAGAGAGAGAGAGAGAGAGAGAGAGAGAGAGAGAGAGAGAGAGAGAGAGAGAGAGAGAGAGAGAGAGAGAGAGAGAGAGAGAGAGAGAGAGAGAGAGAGAGAGAGAGAGAGAGACGGTATACACATACACATATAAAAAAAACGGATAATCACAAACAAAAACATGGTAGCTTTCCACAGCGAGTCGTCTTCCTAGTGGAGGTTGTGTTGTTGGCTTCAGGCGCCCCATGGGAATCCAATTTACGAAAGGAGAGATTTGCGCTCGTACAGCAACGAGGAAGTGCACGACTGCACGTGTACTAAATGACGGGCTTCCCACCATGTTGCTATATAGTAAGAGGGAGAAGGCACGTAACTGAAGTGAGGAAGATAGAAGAAAGGATGAGTTAATATGAAAATTGAAACGAAAAGGAAGAAAGTGTGAAACAGGAGTAATGTAAAAGAGAATGCGAGTTCGTTGCTAAATAGAAGAAAAAAGACAGGAAAGACTTGAATGACTTGAACTTGAATGACTTGAACCCATTGGCACGTATCCTTACCCTGCTCACTTTCTCGGTAAGGTGAAAATGATCAGTTAAAAGGTACAAACAAAGAAACCGCCGTGACCCCGTATGACAAAATTCTTATGACAAAATTCTTACATGGACCATAAAACGTGTGTGGCGTGACTTCCCGGACACACACCTGTGATTACCTACATCCCCTACCTGGCTAGCCGCGTGTACCTGTGTGAAAGGTTATGCGGTAGATACACGGGTCTCCAGCCTTCCTAAGCGTGCTGATGGGAAAGGTGAACTGCTCAGGGAACGCTAATTAGTGTTCATGTTTATTAACTCCGCTATGGAATCTTACGCTTAGTTTGGAAATATTTGTCTTAGCGATGTTCGTGTCTTTTTTTCCCTGAGGTAATATGAACTTTGATGACGTACTAGGTTAGGTTAGGCTAGGTTAGTTTGGTTAGGTTGGTTAGGTTAGGTTAGGTTAGGTTAGGTTAGGTTAGGTTAGGTTAGGTTAGAATTAGGTTAGAATAGAGTGTATTGTTTCGAAATTACCCATGAAATACGTATAACAAGCAACACAAATGCCACGAAAAAAAAATTACACATATCTATAGAAAATAAAGGTGCCACAGAAGAAATTAATTACGTGTAAAATCGCCACAAGAATGAATGCGTTGCTTCATAACCATTTTGTTAAAAAAGAAAAAAAATGAAACTAATTATTTCCTCTAAAAGTCTAAAGTGAATGTTTCAAAATATACAAGACGAGGAGATTGGATTACAAAACAACCCTTCTTAAAAAAATCTTTCAAAATTACGCGAAGAAAACTTTGTATTATAGAAATATGAAGTAAATGCGTATGATCATGACATATAGTTTTTCACAAATATCCATGAAAAATAGCGGAAGCCAAAGGACAATTTCTCTCCCCCCACACTGAAAAACATAACCTAACATAACATAACATAACATAACATAACATGAATAACATAACATAAAAATTGCATAGTACGTGAAAGCAATCAATTCACCGGGATAACTACTTTTCTACTTTTATGTATTTCCTTTCATACAGTATCGTAATTTTTCTTTCATACGTCGCTACTTAACCACCTTACACAACTCTCCCTCCCACGCCACGACCCTCACACAATGCCATTCTTCTTACTCCATGAAAAGCAGGACGTTGTGACAAGAAAAAGTTGGCATGTTAATGAAAGCGACAATAATTAGGAGTGTTGTTGTCATTAATGAAATTCTGGAGTGTAGGGAAAGGGGGGTGTGATGGGGGGTACTTGTGTATAAAATGGCGGTGGAAAGTTATAGAGAAATGACCTAGACTTGGAGATGAGCTGCTTCCGGCCTCCATATTCCCGTTCACTATGCGAATGTGATTCTCACGCAAAGTTACTATTGTTTGAATCGGAAAACCTAACCTACCCTATCCGTAATCTAACGTAACCTAACCTGACGTGTTCAAGAGAAAAAGCCACATACTCTTCCATAAAAGGGTAATATGCTTCTGGCCTTGGGGATGGCGATAGAAGTATAGAGACTAGAGAAGGAGGAAGGGAGGAAAGAAAGGAGTGGTGGAAGAAGTGAAGTAAGGAAACACGGAAAATGCAAATGAATGAATGAATAAGGCGTCAAGCGTGATAGTGGAGGTGCATGGTAAGGAGGATAGATAGATAGAAGGTGAGGGGGTAATGAATGAGGCGAAGGAGGAAATAGCGAGGGCGTAGGAGGTTCCTGTTAAATAGGAGTGGTGGGAGGGGGAAGGAGTGGAGTGAAGTGGGTTACGTGCCATCTGTTGTCTTATAGTCTGGACACTGTTTCTCCTCCTCCGTCTCCTCCTCCACCTCCTATCCCTCCTCCTCCTATCCCTCCTCCTCCTATCCCTCCTCCTCCTATCCCTCCTATTCCTATCCCTCCTCCTCCTATCATCATCTACTTTTATACTATCATTTTAGTTGCGTTACTTGGTTGAATCACAAACCTAGTAAACATCGGAAAGATTGTAGCAGTTTGTGACCCCTCAGTACTTCTGTATACGTGTAATCACCACCACCTTCACCACCACCATGATTTTTTTTTTCAGCCACCAATTTTTATACATAAATTTCATCAGGCATGACGTTTTATCACAGTCGTAGGCTAGGCTCACCTGACGACCCACCGGCAGGTAAAACGCCGCTATAGATGACTTTGCACTTAAGTTAGTGTGTGTGTGTGTGTGTGTGTGAGGGAGGGAGGCAAGGCAAGGAGGGTAGGAATTGGAGAATAATAGTCACATAATGAATAGCAGTATTAGGAGTCACCTCAGTGTCGAATCTCGGTACTGACAAGATGCATGCATGTGTGTGTGTGTGTGTGTGTGTGTGTGTGTGTGTGTGTGTGTGTGTGTGTGTGTGTGTGTGTGTGTGTGTGTGTGTGTGTGTGTCTGTGTGTGTGTGTGTGTATTTACCGAATATAAGCATACAGGACCTGATCTATACTCGTGTGGTCCTGCCTCCATATCTTTTTTTTTCATTGTTACCTCCGCCAACGAAGTTGGAGGGAGGTTATGTTTTCACCCCGATCTGTTTGTTTGTTTGTTAGTGTACAGGATTTCTCGAAAAGTTACGAATAGATTTGGACCAAACTTGGTATACCAAGTCTATTTGGTATAAGGAAAAACTAATTTCATTTTGGATAAAATCGAATCACAACTGTTTGTTTTAGAGCGCATACCTCCGGCGGAGGTATGCGCTCTACTGAGTGCCCCCCCCCTAGTTACCTCCGCCAACGAAGTTGGAGGGAGGTTATGTTTTCACCCCGATCTGTCTGTCTGTTTTTTTGTTTGTTTGTTTGTTAGTGTACAGGATTTCTCGAAAAGTTACGAATATATTTGGACCAAACTTAGTATACCAAGTCTATTTGGTATAAGGAAAAACTGATTTAATTTTGGATGAAATCGAATCACAACTGTTGCCATGGCAACCAATTGATGAAATATTCGGGCGGAGGTATGCGCTCTACTGAGTGCCCCCCCCCCCCTAGTTTGTTTCTGTGTTTGTGTGTATTGTACTCCTAGACCCACCGCAAACTCAATTAAGATGCAGAGTAGTGCAGTTTAAGCCACAGCGTCGCAGCGGACCGAGAGGTCCACATACCATGGTCCCCAGAACACACCTGATGTCTGAGGCGTGTTTGTGGGAGGGGGGCGGGGGAGGGGGCGACCCGTTAGTTCCCGTGATGCATCAGCTGCGGTTGTGTGTGATGGGGGAGGGGAGGAGAGAAGTGACAGTGACGGGCATGAGTAAGACAGGGAAGGGGAGGGCATTGACAAGGCTAAGGGAGGGATAGAAAGAGAAATCACACACACACACACACACACACACACACACACACACACACACACACACACACACACACACACACACACACACACACACACACAGACACACACACACACACACACACACACACACACACACACACACACAACACATACACACACACTTACCCTCTAAGGTGTATAGGTCGCCTTGGTAGTGTCTGGTAATAGAGACAACCATCCTGCGCGGGACCTTCGTCAGCGGAGGGTCGGTGGTGGTGGTAGCATCATGTGGATGTGTTGGCTGCGTGATGACCAAAGACCCTGACTCCATGGGCTCCTCTCGGTCAGGTGGTGGCGGTAACGATAAAGCCTCCTCGGAAGATGACAAGGGCGGGAGGATCTCTTCTTCTGACGAAGTTATTTCCTTTGCATCCTCCTCTTCAGATGATTGAGCCCAAACCTCGTCCTCGTATGGGAAGGTCTCGCGAGGCCGCACTTTAGGAGACAAGGCTTTCATGCCTCGCTCTGACAGTGCACGGAAGGTTCCTCTGTATCTTATAGGAGGTGTGGGGACTCTTGAAGGTAACGTAGGATTCATTCTAGGGTAAGGAGAAGCCCCCAGAAATCTCTCACCAGCCCCTGCCGTCCCCGCCACCACAACCGCCAGCATCACCAACACCCTCACGTTAGTAGCATCGGTAGCCAGCATAATTTAAATGATTATTTATCTATTTTTCTATCTAATTCTTGTTTAAACTTGAGAAAAAAACCCGAGCTGAGTTTTTCCATGATTGTCGTATAGAAACACAAACGATAGCTCATCACAGTTTCTCTAACTTTGATTTATACACTTCAAAGGCTTGTTATCGATACACTTCAAAGGCTTGTTATCGATACACTTCAAAGGCTTGTTATCGATACACTTCAAAGGCTTGTTATCGATACACTTCAAAGGCTTGTTATCGATACACTTCAAAGGCTTGTTATCGATACACTTCAAAGGCTTGTTATCGATACACTTCAAAGGCTTGTTATCGATACACTTCAAAGGCTTGTTATCGATACACTTCAAAGGCTTGTTATCGATACACACCACTTGTATTTCTATATCAACGTAAATAAAAAGAATGAAAAGTAGTCTTGCCTTTATGCTAACAGGAATTTTCTGTCGACTCTTTCATCGTTTATTTACTTCCAACTTATCACTCCATGTACACTTTTCCACCTTATGTTCACTATGATATTCCACTACATATCCTCATGGCGAGTTTATCCCTTCATTGCCGTGAACGGGAAGTACAAACAAACACAAATAAAAGTAAATATGGTCATCATTCCTTCGAACTGCACCTTCGTAAAATTGTTGTTTTTGTTGTTCGTTCATCGTCATTTGTATTGTCCCATATTTATTTTCTGCATTATATACTATAATTTTTTTTTTCTTTACACGCAATCGCACACTTACTTGTTCGCATTCTTTTACTGCGCCAGAGGAAAGGATGTTGTTGTTTTGTGTCGTTTCTCATTGTCGTGCTAGAGTAATTTTTCCCTGCGGTGCGGGTTGCCTCCTTTCGTGACGGATGTGGGCGAAAGGATGGAAGCTGCAGCCTGGATGTGGTGATGGTGGTGGTTGTGGTTACTGCGGCGTCTCTGCGGGCAAAGGAGAAAGGAGAAAGGGATGAATTTGGTTATGCCTTGAGGATTGGCGTGACAGAGAATGAGAGAAAGAGAAAGAGATCAATGTGTGTTTTTGTTTACAATATTCCCTTGTTTATGTCCGCTGCAGCAATACACAACTAACCTACATCTACACTCTCTCTCTCTCTCTCTCTCTCTCTCTCTCTCTCTCTCTCTCTCTCTCTCTCTCTCTCTCTCTCTCTCTCTCTCTCTCTCTCTCTCTCTCTCTCTCTCTCTCTCTCTCTCGTGTCACAAAATTTACCTGTATATTTTCAACAGTTCAAAGTTTAGATTTTCTTTTTCTTTAATTTCTTGCACAGTATCTAAAATGTTCACAAAGTATATAATG
>JACEEZ010012573.1:2500-5000 GCA_016584305.1 Chionoecetes opilio | reverse complement strand
GTTTTATTTCGTAAGTGTTTAATGAAGTTCAGTTTGCCAGAGAGAGAGAGAGAGAGAGAGAGAGAGAGAGAGAGAGAGAGAGAGAGAGAGAGAGAGAGAGAGAGAGAGAGAGAGAGAGACTACAATCTAAATTCCGGAAATTACATTACACAACACACACACACACACACACCACACACACACACACACACACACACACACACACACACATACACACACACACACACACAGTAACGATGGTCCAGTGGATAGAGCTATGGCGCACCATTCAGCATTTCAAGTTTGGCAAGGTCGCACGCACTTCCCTGAGCAGATAATAGTAGTAGAGGTACTTACATACATTCTGTGATTAGCCGGTTCGAATCCTCGCTCACTCCCGGGGATTTTTCATTGATAAATTCGGACGGTTACTGTCCACCTTGAGCAAGGGGATGGGGGTGTCTGGTGTGTGAGGTCCCAGTATTACCCTAAGATCGGTAATAATGAGCTCCATGCTTGTCCCGGAAGGGTGAAACTGGCGATTGCGAATCTGACTCGCGTGGACAAGACCGTGGGTGAATACACACACACACACACACACACACACACACAACACACTGGGCTCCTCATTCACTTCGTGGCTCGTAACTTTTCATTAACCATCGCTCGTCTACACTTTTACTGCCTTGGTGATAACGGAAGACAATTGAAGTAAACCAAAAGCCCTACAGTCACGCCCAACCCCTAAACACAACCCCTTAACACACCCCTATTTTCCCCCTCCAAAACAACCTTACTTCACCCCCCCATTCTAAATAAATGCCTCGAAATCGTTTTATTATGATTTTTTTCAAGGTCTTGTAACGGGGTTAGTTAATAGTCCTTTTAAGTCATTTTTATAGTCATTTTAGATAATAGTCCTTTTAAGTCATTTTTATAGTCATTTTAGATAATAGTCCTTTTAAGTAATTTTTATAGTCATTTTAGACAAGAGAAAATTACGTAGGCCTATTTACTATACCCACTTTTTATATTCTTTACATCTTGACTTATTAACCAATATATTCATTTTAAAATAATCTGAAACTTAATTTTATTTGATTATATTTATTTATTTATTCATATATGTTTTTTAATTGGTGGAGAAAACTACGCCAACTTATTATTACATTTTATTATTCCTTATTTCTTATTTTGATTTCACTTTTTATTGCCCTGTCACGTTGAGAAGGAAGTTGTAAAGGTCTCGTAAAGGTCTTGGGAGTGGAGTGCATCGGTCGGCACCTTCGTGAGTGGTGTTGTGCTACGCAGGTTACTGAACGGAAGGGGGTGTACATAGCGGCGGGTACTTGAAGCCACTGTTGCATAATTCAAGACGAAGCTTCTGACTCGTTACGCTAATCAACAACAAAATGGATGAACCATATCGTTAAAATAAGTACGTAGTTAGATCAAATCCTCGGATACACCAGCAGCTTCATCTACACACACACACACACGCACACACACGCACACACACACACACACACACACCCACACACACACACACACACACACACACACACTCACTCATATCTACTTATTGGCACATTGTATGAACTATCAAGTCATCATTATGTCAATTATATATTGCTCGAAAAAGTGGAGGAGAGAGAGAGAGAGAGGGAGAGAGAGAGAGAGAGAGAGAGAGAGAGAGAGAGAGAGAGAGAGAGAGAGAGAGAGAGAGAGAGAGAGAGAGAGAGAGAGAGAGAGAGAGAGAGAGAGAGAGAGAGAGAGAGACCACCGTAGACAATTTTTCTCCCGTTACTCCAATTTCATGTTTGTTGAAAGAAGATGCCACAGGGAGGGGAGAAAGGAGGAAGAAGGGAGATATTTGAGTTGGAGAAAGTCAAGGAAGTAAAGGAGGAGGAGGAGGTGATGAAGACAAAGAAGAAGGAGCAGGAGAAGTAGAAAATAGAGGGATTAATAAGAATAAGACGTGAACAAAAATGATGATAATAGCATAATAGTCATAATCACATTAATACCATGATGATAACTGACAAAGATGAAGGAAATGGGAAGGAAAAACGTAGACTTACGGAAGAAGAAGAAGAATAGGCGGAGGAAGGGAAGAAGAATATAGGGGAAAAAATAACGAGAATGAAAAAGTGGAATAATAGTGTGAATATCCAGAACCACAACTCATTACCTGCGATAACGAAGGTATGCACAATGGAACAAAAGCTTCAAGATTAACTGTACTTAAATTGGAAAGACATGACTGACAGAGAGAGAGAGAGAGAGAGAGAGAGAGAGAGAGAGAGAGAGAGAGAGAGAGAGAGAGAGAGAGAGAGAGAGAGAGAGAGAGAGAGAGAGAGAGAGAGAGACGGGGGGGATGGGCAGATAAATTATTTTTATTAATGGAACATGAAAACAAGAAAAACAAAATGCTTAGAGCTACCTGAGATTAGTTACACGCTAATTACGAACAGGTATTCCCTAGGTGTGGAGGCAAACCAGGTAATGGGATGGGTTCTGA
>JACEEZ010012572.1:15000-34604 GCA_016584305.1 Chionoecetes opilio | reverse complement strand
GGGTTGATTCAAAGGGGGGCCCTTTTTTATAAACAAGAAAACAGTCACAGAGCTCTTTAACCCCTTTCACGCACGAAAAGTTTAAAAAGTTTTTCCGTCTACTCGAAATCAGTCTAGGGCTCTCAAAGGGGCCCCCTTAAGGGCCTGCTCTGGCGAATGTTTGGTTATGTTATCAATTTCAGCCCGTACTTTTTTCCTGGATTTTTAAATTTATCGTTGGTTTCGCAAGAGATTATCTCCCTTTATGAAAGAAAAAATAACAAGAAATCCAAGAAAAATAGGGGGGAGTTTAAGATTAAAAAAAAAACTTTGAGAAAAGAGAAAAAAGATTTTTTATTTTTTTTTTTTTTTTTTTAATCACAAGGAACTGGGCCAAAACAAAAAGGGGTAGCACAAAGCCCGCTTAGTTGCCGGTCCTAAAAGAGACGTAAGGAATAAAATACAACCAGAGGGTAGGCCAATTTGTGGGGGAGGTGTCTTTTTACTTTCTTTGAAAAGTTTTAAGTCATAGGAAAGGGGAAAAAATAAAAAAGGGAAAGGGGTTCCCAGAGTTTTCAGTGAAAGGGAGAAAGAGTAAAGATACTGATTAACTCTTGCATTGGGAAGATGGACAGAATGGGGATGAGAATGAGTAGAAAGTCTTGTGCAGCGAGGCCGGGGGATGGGGGGGGCATGCAGTTAGAAGTTCGAAGAGCAGTGAGCAGGGAAAAAAAGGGCAGAAGAGAGCAAGAGAAGAACTTTGCGGCGGTTTTTAAAAAGTTTGAAGCAGTCGGGCAGAGGAGAGGAGTGAGAGACGAAAAGCTTTTGACTCAACCCTGTTTGGAGAGCTGTTGAGTGGATCCCCCCAAACAGTAAAATACTCCATACAGGGCGGATAAGGCCCCTGTAGCAGCAAGCAATTGGGGGGGAAAAAAAAAAAAAGGCGCAGACCCCACAGCACACTAACTTCTTAGAAGCGTTTAGCAAGAGATAAGATGTGAGTTTCATTAGATTTTAGAAAAGGGATAGCCCTTTAGAAGTTTTTTGTAGAAGAAGGAAAAGTGAGTGTCATGAAAAAGAGAGGATATTTATCTGGTAGGGTTTGTCGAGAGATGGGTGAAGAAAATTGGGTTTTGGGGCATTAAATAAAAAAGGTTTGTTTTCCCCCAATCAGAAATTATAGAAAGATCAGAATTGGGCGCTCGGTGGCATTCTCGTGAACACTTGTCCTTTTGAGTGGAGTCTAAAAAAAACGACGTTGAAAAAGAGGTAGAATCATACGTAGGGGGGGATAGGGTTTTGAGTTAGACTTAGAAGATCATTAATAAATAATAGAAAGAGATTTGGTGATAGGACAAAACCCCGGGGAACCCCATATGATAGATTTAGGAGAAGAAAATTTCCTTTACAGTGCTGCAAAGAAGGGTGTAAAAGGAAACTTAAAAAAAAGTACAGGAGAAAAAGAAGAAACCGAATGAGGGTATTTTGGAAATAAAGTTTGGCTAGATTATCAAAAGTTTTATATGTCAAGGGCAACAGCAAAAGTTTCCCCCAAACCCCCTTAAAGGAGGATGACCAGATTCGTTAGGAAAGTAGAAGATCGCCAGTAGACCCCCCCTTTACGGAAACCGTATGACGTCAGATAAAAGATTGTGAGCAATAGAGTTTAAGAACTTTTTATTAAGTTAGTTTCAAAACTTTAAAAAGGCGGGAAGTCAAAGTATAGGACGGTGTTGAAGGATTAGAACGGTCACCTTTTTAGGAACAGGTGGATGGAGCAAATTTCCCAGCAAAAAGGGAAAGGGTTTGGAAGTAGATAGAAAAAAGAGGGGAAAAGTTTGCCGGGCAAGGTGCAAGCACAAAGCACAGTTTTTGGAAAAATAGGGGGGACCCCGTCAGGACCGTAAGCCTTCGAGGATCAGGCCAGAAAGGGGCAAAGAAAACATCATTCGAAGGATCTTAATACAGGAAAATATAGTCAAGGGGGAGGAGAAGGGGGAACAACCCCATCAGCCAGAGGGGAAATTTTTAGCAAATTTTTGAGCGAAGAGTTCAGTTTTAGAAGTAGATGAGACAGCTGGGAGCCATTGGGTGAAGCATGGGGGGAAAGATGAAGAAGAAAAATTGTTAGAGTGTATTAGCTAGATCCCAGAAGTCACGAGAGAATTTGTTTTCAAAAAAATTTTGACATTTTATGAAGAAAGATTTTTTGGAAGTCGAAGTAAAGTTTTTGGCAATTGGGGGCAGAAATAAAAAGGGGGCATGAGTTTCAGGAGAGGTTTTCGTACCGTTTGTGAGCCACCTCCTATCCGGACACATGAGAAAAAGCAGAGTTAAAAAAAGGGTTTGACGGGCTTTGGGATTAGAGAAATTTTGTGGAATGTACGCCTCCATGCCAGGGACTATGCCCTAGTTATGCGCTCGCACAAAGAGATGGGTCTTTGAATGGAAGCAGTAATCTTTTCCATGGAAAAATCAGAGTAGTACTCCCTTAGGTTTCACTTTAGTTGAGTTGAAGTGCCGAAGCCCTCCGCTTAGGTGGGTCCGAGCGGTCCCGGAGCGATAGGACAGGTTACAGAAATAAGATTGTGTCGGAGGAACCCAACGGAGAAATATTTTAGAATAGAATTTAGAGAGTAAGAAAAGGGTTAGTATTGGAAAAGATCAAGAATTTGGGCGTGTCCCAAGGGGTAGGAAACGGGAGGGTGCGCACTTACGTTCACCATCGTAGCTCGAATTCCGAGTCAACGTTTATGGTTGTATCCAATAAAAGGGATTTTTATGAGGATTCCAAACCCCCCCCTTTAAAAATTTTCATATCCCAGTGTTTTGAAAAAATGGAGGAAAACTGAAACACATGTTGGAAGACGGATTGGGACAAGTATGGCTACCGGCTCGGGACACTTTTTAAAGGGGAGGGGCAGCCCGCGTGACGGCTCCCGCTGAGGTGAGCTGGGACACGGGCCCCCTTTTATCACTTCAAATATTTAAGGGTTGACAATTAGTTATTTTATGCCATTTTTATTTTTACGCATTTTAAATTTTTTGACGCGATTTGATAAATACTTTTTTTTGGCATTTTTAAATGTTTTTTGAGCGTTGCTCAAAAGCCAAGGGAAGGGGGCCCTTTTCCGATGGTTTTCACCGGGGGGGGGGGGGGGGTTGGTGGTGGAGGGTTTTGTTTTTTTTGGGGGGGGGTTTTTTTTGTTTTTTGGGGGGTTTGGTTTTTGGGGGGAAAAAACAGAGCCATTTAATATAGCCCCGGGGAATATAAATTTCGAGAAAAAATAACTCGAAACTTTTTCCATCGCCGTATTTTTCCCTTCGCAGGTCCACCGCGGCGACCCCCCTTATCCCCACAATGCCCGATGTAAAAAACCGTGCGAGTATGGGAGGGTCCTTTGTGAGGTATTAGAAAAAGTGGTTTTCCCCTTTCATAATAATCAATACATCGCCATAATAAAAAGTCCTAATAATAAGTGTCGCGAGGAAAAATAACCTAAAATTTAAACACAGGATGGTTAAAGGCCCTCCCTGGCGAAAGAGGGTAATAAAAGTCTATACGGGTTTTCCACTCAGTCAGACATACTGTAGATATAATAAGGGAGCCTAAATTGATCCCAGATCCGTGAAGACATAGAAAGGTTTTATTAGCAAACTAATTAAGATACAAATTAGTATCCAACCTTTAAAAAGGGATAGCTCACCCTTTTGAAGTTTGGGTAGAACAATACAAAAGCAGGTATTTTCGAGGAATATAGCTTTTGGCCTCAGCCAGCCCCCATAGGAATAAATTGCCCAAATTATTAGGTCTGTCCAGATCATGGGGGAAAAATTTTTGGGTGTCGAGGACAAATTTAAAGTGATTTCCAAATACCCTCCTTTCCCATAAATTTCCCAAACGCATTTTTAAAATTGTTGGGGGAAAAATATCATAGGAACTCATTAAAAGCGGAATCCCACAATATTAGCGTTTAAAGGGTCAATTTTAGATAAATCATGGTGACAGGCAGTCAAATAACCTCAAATTTCACATTAAATAGATCGAAGGTAGACAGCTCCTATCTAGGCCCCCCAAATTTCCGTGATAGAAGATCCAAAAAACCAAATTTGAGGCAATGGTGAGGACTTAGGGGGGAATTAAAAACACAGGAGAAAACTTCCCCCCGATCAAGGGATAGTCTGAAATTTTCATTGTACCTCTATCAGGACTATTAATTTCAAGTAGCAAAAAAACAAAGTGCCGAAAAACTATTCAAATGTTCCGGCGCTATGGGCCGGGGTGATGTCACAGAAGTGGAATTTCATTTTTTCCCCGGCCCCTAGTTGTCAAAATTACCCACCAACCACCCTCTCTAAGGGGCAGAGTGGTGGTTTTTTTCCCCCCCCCCCTTTGGGGGGAGGTATACTGTCCACTCAAAGGGGTGCGTGGGGTTTTTATATATAATTATAATGGTAATGGGTATTTTTAAGGTTTATTTGAGAAATGTAATACTGGGATAAAAAAAATTAAATCCCAGTGGTTATTAAGCATTTGCATTTTAATTTGGAGCGCCCGGCTTTGGGGCGCCGTCTTTAAATTTGCCCCAATTGTGGTGGTCCACTTCCCGCCTAAAGGTGCCCACGTGAAATTTGTGGGGCCCCGCTGCCGCCCGCTCACGGAAAAGTTAGCACACTCCAGCCCTTGTACAATATACGGCAGTTGTATATAAAGACACCCCGCCCCCTTGGGGAAAATAAACTCTTATCAAATTACGTGGATTGTATATAGGGATCATGTATATGACTTTGCACATAGTTTTAAATAAAAGGAGGGTTTTAAAATACGAACCCCGATTATCCCCCGCGTCGTAATTATTGGGTGAAAACGTTTGACCCCTCATAACAATAACGCCCCCCGTTTCTGCATTCACCGGGGCCCTCGACCGGTCCCACTTCGGATCACAGGACAGGCAGTTTTGATAAAACCCTACAGCGATTTCAACCCATATCCACCGATAAGTACCCTATTTATTTGACTATTTGGGGTATTGTTCGGAATGGATAGACAAGGGGGTTTGATTTTAAAACCCCAAATAATATATGTGTTTTGTAGCATAAATTATAAAGGTTTTTAAGACACACGGCCATATCCAGCTCTGCAGCTGTGGAGAGACTTTTTCCGGGGGTCGGACATCATGAGGCCAAGAGAGCGAGTCTGACCCCCGAAATTTGAGAGATTGGGTTTTCATAAAGGGGGAAGGACCTGCTCAATATGGAATTATCCCAGGGACTCAGATAGATTAGGTTGGGGTTAAATCTTTAAAAAGTGAAAATAATTTGGAATGTAGTTACTTATACTAATGTAATTATTCCCCTTTAGTGACACTTAACTTGATTATGGGGGAAAAGGGGGCACAATGAGGGGAAGGTAAAATGTGAGCTATAACAATGGGGGGGCGCTGGGGCCATAAAATGAGAAATATACAAAAAATATATATATATTTTAAAAATTTATAATTAATATTTTTTAAATATAATATATATATAATATATATATTATATATATAATATATAAAATATAATATATAATATAAAAACATATATATATATAATAAATATTTTTTTACATTTGTCCCTATAGCGTGTAGGAGTGGTGACCTGGGGGCTCGGAGTGGGGCCTGGGGGTTTCACTGAGGGCGTGATGAGGTTTTGGTCTCGCCGTGTGGCGAGGCAGGATTGTTATAGTGACCCCTGTGACAGAGGCTCATCCCGCCCCCCCTGTGTCCCCCGTGCACTCGCAACGAAGGTAGAGTTGAGAGAGGGCATGTGGGTTTTTAGGCACTGACGGTGCAGAAAGGTTTGGGTTTTTTTGGGGATGAACTGGGCCCCACCGAGAACGCCAGTCGGAGACGCAAACCCACTCCGCTACCGCCTCCCCATATAATAATAATAAAATCAGGGGGGCAACCCGGGGGCGGCTACGGCCCACCCTACGACGCCACTCCCGGGGGCACCTCGCGCGGTCCCCTGCGGGCCTTCCCATCCCAAGCAGCTCCGATTATTTCACGGTGCAATCGCTGTTTTGAAGTAATCAGCCCAGCGACCCCCATGTTTATGCAAAAACATTTACCAAAGGATCAAAATCTCTTCAAGTCGCTATTTTTGTCCTTTTTTTTCACAACCTTTAAAGACAAGGATAACAAGCGACTAAAGCCGGATCTTTGTTTTCTGAACAGGTAGTCAAAGAGTATCTGCTAGCGAACCCATAAGCCCTTTAGGCTATGCCAATCCGTCGAAAGATTTTTAAAGGACCCCCTCATTAGGTGTGCGCTACCAAGGTATATAAAACTTTCAAGATATCAATTCCTCCCCGCAGCATGAAAGACTGAAAGTTTCTCTAGAAGCTTCCAAAACCTGGACCTTGGTCTTAAGCAGGGGACCCAAGCCCCAGTAAGTTCCCAAAAACCCCTGGACCTTGGTTTAACCAGGGGAAAATCAAGTCCCGTAAGCCCCCAAAACCTGGACCTTGGCTTAAGCCAGAGGCCCAAAGTCCCAAAGGCTTTGCCCCTATGAGCCTCTAGAGTCATACCAGGATCCCCCAGGATCAGAAAAAGATTACAACATCATCAGAAAAAACAAGATCAGTGATTTTGGGGTTTTGCGAGGAATGCACCATAATCACTTTGATCTAAAATTTTTGCATCAATCCCCAGTCCATACAAGTTTGAAAAGTGAGGGCAAGGACACCCCCGTGCCTCACCCCTGTTTTCACAGGAAAGAAGTGGCACCCCCCCCACACTTCAATCATTTCAGCCCCGGGGTACAGCCAGTTATCAAGAATAGTCCTTGAAGGAACCCGCGAAGTGCAGAAGACCCCAGAGTGACTCACGATGCACGAGTCAAACGCCTTCTTGAGATCAACATGGGTTGCAAGCCTCTGTTTTCGAAACTCAGTTGGCGTCCACAGGACACGAAACGCTAGGAGACGGCCCGGGCGTTGACTTCCGGGTGTAAACCCGATGCATAGGTCTCTGATGCTTCAAGAGATGCAGATCCGGGCAGCAATAGAGGGCAAGCACATGCCGGCACGTGAGCAGTGAATACCGGGGTAATTTTGCGTCAAAGAACATAAAAACAAAAGAAAAAAAGGGAAGCACAAGGGGCCGTGAGATATACGAGGTATTTCCTGTATTTAAACAACACACCCACCTGTACCCCATCCAAAATTTTTATCAAAACCCCCCCTTTAAAGCTCTCTAAGATCCGAAAAAAACTACATGTCTAGTGAGCCTTTCCAACCATTTCCCAACCCCTATTGTGAACCAGTTTTTCCCTTTTCTTTTTTAAATCTATTTTTTTCCCAGCTTAAATCCTTTATTTTTGTTCTATCCGGTCTATTCCCGTAAGAACTTTTTCCCCATCCTTTTTTATACCCCTTTACCCCCTTAAAAACTTCAGAAAGATCGCCCCTTACTCTGCGTCTCTCGGTGATTAATTTTATTAGGTTAAATCCCCTCTAAAACTAAAGCTACGCACCCCTTGAATTTTTTGGGTCACCCTTTCTCTGCACTGATTGAACAAGGTTATCCATCCGTAAATGGAAACCAAAACTGAACCGCTAGTCTAGGTGAGGTCTGACTAGAGCCTAATAAAGCTTTAGAGCTTAAATTAAAAAACCTCAGCATTTTACATTTAACCTTCGGAATGAATCCTAACACCCTATTAGATCTATTTCTAGCCTCACTACGTAGTTTCCTGGTTTGGAGGTTGAGCTCCCCCTCCCCCCCCAGACCTTTTCCCCTTTGATCTTTTAGCGTACTTTGGTATGGTGTACATTCCCAGGGTTTTTTCTCCCAACATTATAACGCCACTATCAATATTAAATTCCATTGCCATCTGACTCCCCACCATTAAGTTTTCAAAGTTTTTCTGCAATATTTTTTACATAAAAACTATGACCAATAACCCTACCTTTTTTAGTATCATCAGAAAAATTGCGATACACGCAAAACCCACTATCCAAGCGTTGATGAAAAATCAAAATAGTAAGGCCCCAAACGGGCCCCCTTGTGGAATCCCATCGTTCCGCCCATATCAGTTTTATAACTTTTATTGTAACCCTTTTGGGCTTATCACTTAGTCAAGCTCTGATCTAACGAAAAACCCTTTCCCATCTATTCCAGAGCCTCAACCTTATTTAAAAGCGCTCGTGTGGTACCCTTTTCAAAAGCTTGCTAAAGGCCAGGTAATTATATCAAACCTTATCATCTCTGCTGTTTCATAAATTTCCCATAAAAAAAATCAAAAAGGGGAAAAATGACCTACCTTGGGGAACCCATGGAATCATTGACCAAACTAGTTTTTCTAAATGCTCTCGGTTTTTGCAAAAAACTTCCAAAATTTTCCTACCACTGACGTTTGACTAAGGGGGGATAATTAACTTTTTGTCCCCCGTCGCCCCTTTTTAAGATTTATGTTCCTTTTTTACACGGTATAGCCGGCGGGGCCCGGATGGTTAAGATATTGTTACTTGGTGTTTTTTTCATATTTCCCTTTAGCGGGACTATCTATTATATTTCCTCGTGTGGTTTAGTATTTGCGTTTTTGCGGATTATTCTCGGGTTTTTCTCTCGATGGGGTTTTTCTTTATGTTTTGCGTGATTTTCTCAATAAAGTTTTGGTTATTCTCTTTTACCCTTTTGGTGTTATTCCCAAATAATTTTTTTTGATTAACATTTCATTTTTTTTGTTTTTCCTTATTCCCTTTGGGGGGAGTTCCGTTTAGTTTTTAGTGATTTTACCAAAAATTCTCCTTAGGGGTTTTTGGTTCAGGTGTAAATTCCCCAGTATATTGTGTTTCCCATTTCGCTTTTTTCCCTTAACCAAAACCCTTTTCCAATGTTTGTTCAATCTCATATTCCCTTTAATTGTGGCCTTGTCTTTTAGGGGGGGGAAAGTATTTCCCCCCTTTTTTGTTTTGGGATATAAGGCAAATATAGGGAACCCCCCCTATTTGCCCTTCTTTTGGGTTGCCCCGCGTTGGTACCAGGGTCACCTTTTTCCTCCCCCCTAAAAAAGTGCCTTTTTGGGGTACCCCCCAAACCCCCGCGGGGGCCTCCCACCTTGGTCCCCCCTTTGAAATTTGGCTTATTGGGGTCACCAGCGGAGTTCGGCCCCAAAAACCTTTGTTGCGTTCTTCTGGTCTGGCGTTTTTGGTAGGAGGCACAACCCCAAAAAATTTTCTTATACACTTTTCTATTACAATTACTCTCCACTAAAACCGGGGACAGTTTACTTGGAAACCAAAGCGAACAATTTTGTGTTTACTTTTTTAATTAGAAACACAAAAACACAAAAACACGAGAGGGGAAAACCGGGGAAAAACCTTTTAAGGGGAAACCCAGGTCCTTTTCCCTGTTGGGTGGTTTTGGGTCAACCACACCTAAAAACCCCAAAGTGAGCTTTTGGATTTAGACCGTCCCAGACGGGGTAAGAGCACTTTGAATTTTTTTTTAGGGGGAAATTTTTAATTTATTTCAAACACCCCACCCCCACACACACACACACACCCAAACACACAACACCCACCCACACACCCCACCACACAAAAACCACCACACACACACACACAACATACATACATTACAACACACAAAAAACACCACCACACACACCCGGGGGGAGACAGGGAGGCCCCTTTGAGAGGGGGAAAAGGAGAAGGGAGGCACTGTGAGATCTAAAACCAGCTCACGTTCCCTGGGGCTCCCCTCTCTCCCTCTCCCCTCTCTCTCTTTTTGGGGTGGGGTGTGTGTGTGTGTAAAAAAATTTTTAATTTCTTTAATTTTTTATCAAGGGCTCTTACCCATATGGCGACGGTCTAAACCCGCTCACTTTGGGTTTTAGGTGTGTTAACCCAAACACCAATAGGGAAAGGAGCTGGGGGTTAGACCCTTTACAGTTTCCCCCCTGTCTCCCTCTCGGAAAAAAGAATTATATTAATTAATAAACTCAAAAAAATTATAGAAAGCATGTAGATCATAAAATATACTTAAAAAAAGGGGGCATTTTTCAACCATGGTGAAAAAAATCCGTTTTTTCAAAAAAAATACAATTTAGAGAGAATTTTGCCCTCAGAAATTTTTATGGTGAGTTTTTTTCCCATTTAATCATCCTTAAAAAAAAAGCAATCCCCCACTTCCCCGTACAGTGTGGGTGACATCCCAGCCCCCCCATGGGTAGGGCCTTGTATTTTTATACATTTGACAACGATCTGTTTTCCGAAATGTGAATGTAAACAAATCATGATTTTTTAGTCTATGTCAGGTATCAAGGATGTTGGGGGTGGGCTTTGCAGGGTCAGCGTCATTGCCCGAAAAGCGTCCTTTTGAGAAAAAAACCTCAGATCGTACTCCTTTAACACTACAACATTTGTTTCTTTCCTGAAAGATACCAAGTAGAGTGGAAAAACGTAGTAGCAATTAAAATAACAAGGTTTGGGGCCCTTCGGACCAGTATTGAGTTTGTAATGAGTTTTTAGTAGTCGTTTCATGGTCAAAGTGCCCCGGGGAGACCCCCCCTACACCCCCGCCTGCCTTTCGCCTGCCTCACCCAGCCCCACGCCGTCTCACCCCGCCCCCGCCTCCCCCACCCCGGGCCCCCGCCGTCTCACCCCAGCCCACGCCGCTCACCCCCGCCCCCCACCCGCCGCCCCCCAACCCCCCACTGCCTCACCCAGCTCCACGCCTGTCTTGCAAACAACACACACACGCCCACCACACGCATACGCCGCACGCACGCAGCACACACACATGCACACACATAACTTATATCGTTGCGTGTGTGTGGTGCGGCGTGTGTGTGGTGTGTAAATGGGTGTGTTTGTGTGGTTTTTGGTTTTTGTGGTGTGTGTGGGGGTGTTGTGTGTGTGTGGGGTGTGTGTGTGGGGTTTTGTGAGTGTGAGTGGCTTTTAGGGCAGGCGTGGAGTGAGGGGGGGAGGCGTGGGGTGGGGTGAGAAGGGTGGGGCTGGGGTGAGGAGGCTTGGGTCTGGGGGATTAGGTTTAGAGCTGGGGTGAGGCAGGCGTGGGGTGGGGTGAACGGCGGGGGCGGGGTGTGGCAGGCTTTCGGTGGTGGGAGGGCCACCCCGATGCACTTTTCCAGGACCAACGACAACAACAACACGTAGGGTTTGCATCACATTTTTGTCTAAAATAACAACAAAAGTCAAAACAGGGTTAAAGGGTCCACAAGCACTTTTTAATTACATAGGGGTAGCCGTGTTCTGTTTGTTGTTTTTGGTACCGCAACTTAAATTCAATTTCGATGACAGTACGCTAAAAAAAATCGAAATAAATCGTAGGGGGTAGTGGCTGGTCCCAGTCGATTGAATAGTTTTGAAGAGGGGTTTTGGGCAAAGCACTTTAAAGAGTATTAGATAACAAGAAACTCTGCGATAAAGCCCCCCGTGCATTTACTTTCTCCCTAGACTAAAGGCTTACCGTTAGGTGCGTTGTGTGGTTGTGGTGTGTGGGGGTTGGGGGTGTGGTGTTTTGGTTTGGTTTTTTGTGTGCGGCTGGTGCGAGGGTGTGGGGGGTGTGTTGTGTGGGTGGTGTGTGTGGTTGGGGTGTGCTTGGGGCGTATTCTAAAATACTCCCGCCCGGCCAAATCTACGTCAGCCCCGTCAAGGGTGGCTGGCTGAGCCGTTTAAATGTTTGGGGCCCGGAATCAAACGGAAATATCTACCCGGGCACTTTTACCCGTGACAACGACAGTAAAAACCCTAGATGGGTTTGCACTCACATTTTTGTTTAAAATATATATACTACAAACACCAATACATGGGTCCCAAGGCCCACAAGCCTTATCCCATCTATGAAACAATCTTTTTTCCCTTTAAGCACTCCCTTTTCAGGACATGACAATATTTTCATTAATTTTAAATTATTTGCGAAAAGCTTTTGCATATTTTCTTCTTAAAAATGAATCATATAGCCTTTTTTGGAAGTCATGCCTTAAAAATTTGTGCCCCTGATGATGAGAGAGAGTATATCAGTCAAATATAAAAAAAAAAATATGACAATGAAAGAAAGATGTAAAAAAAAAAGGGGAAGAAAAAAAAGACGTGGGGAAAAGTAAAAAGAGGAGAGGGGGAGGAGAAAAAAAAGAAATATGGAGGAAAGGAGGAGTAGGAGGAGGAGAAGATATAAAAGGGCGAAGACTTTAAAGAGGAAAAAAAAAAGAAAAAAAAGACGGGAACGAAAAGATGTGATAAGATGAGGGGAAGAAGTGCGAGGATGATTATTGAAGTTTCAAAGAAGAGAGGATTGGGAGCGGAGAGGGATGAAATTTTGTAGAGAGAGGAAGATAGAAGGGAAAATGGAGTAGAAAAGGGGGAGACGAGGGGGCGAGAAGAATGAACATTTTTTTGCAAAAAAATAGAATAGAATGAGAACCCAAAAATAAATGCAGTGGTTCAAAGTTTACTAGAGGGCGAGACGGTGGGTAGATAAAGGGGAAACGTACGGGTACCGTCCCTTTTTAAGTGTTGGGCTTCCCTTTGGGGCGGTATTTGTAATAGGGTGTCCCTCGGTGTGCCTGCAGGGAAAAATATCGAACAGATACCAGTTTGTTGCAATCTTGGGTATAGTTTTTCTTTGTGAAAAAAAATGCTTCAATTACTGGCAGAAGCAATATAAAGAAGGGTGAAAAAATTAATCCTAAATTTTGAGGGGGCTTTGAGTGCTTCTATGGTTTAAAAGGGGAGGCCTTGAAGTATTTTGGAGACAGAGCTTGCGTTTGCTTCTAATGACTCTTTTTTTGATGAAAAAACACGAGTAACGGGAATATATGTGGGCGTGTTTTTTTCTAAAAACTTTTTCTTCTATGCACAAATGAAGAAGTTTGCCACAAAACCCAAGGGCGAGCCCTAGCGACACCCTCTATTGGATTTGTTCCTCGGGGGGGGAAAGTGCTTTTTGTAACCATAGAAAAAAAGTTCAGACAAAACAAGCCCTTTGGACGTCCTGTAACGCAACAAGAAAAATCATTCAAACAAATGTCTACGGAAAACCAACGAACCCGGACACGCCCAAGGGGGAAAATGAATACCCCCAGCGATATAAGGACTCAACCATGGCGCTTATATTAGAAGAGCTCTCAAACACGTAGACAGGGGAAATCGTGCACAAAGAAATCGAGCGATTTACTCAAGTCCCCTCAACAACGGCTTCAGTGAAGAGACACAACCGCAGACCCAAAAACTTATGACGAGTGGGGCAACCTAACGCAAAAAAAAAAAGAGCCATGACATAAGATGTTTACCGGCTTTTTTCTCCACCCCTCCGGAAGAAGAAAAAATAATACACAAATCGTCAACGTAATGTGAAACCTACAGACCCCGAGAGAAGAATAAAACTACAAATATATTACAAGAACAAGAAAACCAGCAGCCTGCTCCTCCTAAAAAAGCGAAGCCCGACGAGGGGACAACTAGAAGTCCCCTGTTATATAGGACACGTGCAAAAAGAGGAACGTGAATCCTCCCCTCCTACATCGGGATGACGACAACGAAGCTGTCTCGACTCTTACATGCCACTTAACTTCCCGGGCCCCCAAAAAATACCTACTAGAAAAAAAAAGGGATCACCTCCAAAAGAATTTTTTTTGAAGAAAAATACAGAAATGGTGACATGTGCGCGAGTACGGTGACTTCCAATTTTAGAAGCACTGTAATAAAATATATCAATCCCAAACTAACGTACAAGCATACGACCTAAAAAGCCCCCAAGCATGAGAAGAAAAAAAGGGTAGCGTTCCAGCCCCCGGAAAAGCAAAGAAGGAGGAGCAGAAGTCATCAACCAATCAGCGTCACCCCCCAAACGCGAGGCCCCCCGCTTCTTTTAAATAGCGCCTCCCCGGGACCCAAATCATGCTACCTTACACGAGGAGAAAGAAACTCTAAACCGCGAAGAAGGGTTTATGACCCCAAATAACGAACAGCAAAATGACCAGCTACGGCGAAGTCATAAAATTTACACTAAAGAGAAAAAGACACTCTTAAGAAAAGCGAAAATACAGAAAAAAATAATAAACGCTGAACTAGCTACACTTTTAACGAGATCGTCTCAGAGAAAATTCCCGCCCCTAATACTTTTAAAAATATTTAAAATATAATATTTATTATATATAATATATAATATTATTATATTATAATTAGCCGAAAGCGCCCTCCGGGGGACTTTTGGCTAGCTCCTGGGAGGGTTTTGGTGGGCCTTCGGCAAAAAAATTGTAAAATTGTATTAATTAATGTATTTCACACAACTAGAGTTTTAAACTCACAGAAAAATTTGGGTTATCACAAAATTTACAAAATTTACTGCAAAGCAGCAGGGTAACTGTTTTTGGCTTTTTTTTGGGGTGAGGGTAAAGGCTTGCTGCCACTCCCCCTCTTGAGCACCCAAAATAGAGCTGACCCTGGGGGAAGCAAGGTTTTAAAGAGGTGAATCCAACAACTTCGTGATTGGCTTTTGGGCTTGTGATTGACATGGGGAAGCTGATTTCATGGAAATGAAGTCTCTTGAAATCAAATGGCATGCTGATGGGGGGATTGGGAAACTTGGGAATGAACACAACTTTTTCCCCTTTTTTTGTCCCGTCCCAAAAACCCTCCGTCGTCGTGCGTTTTTTTCGAATCTTTCTTTTTTTATGCAAAATATTCGCGTAAATTGTTTTTGTTATCACAATTTCCCCTAAACAAAAAAAAAAAAAAGAAGTTACGGTCATCCCAAAATAGCCTTAAAACCTTCCCCGGTCGACCTGGTCCAAAAAATGTGCAATGATGGATTGCGCCATGGGCGGAACCCATAGCGGAACAACAAAACACGCAGCAAACCTTTCGATTATATTATAATACTAGCCGCAAAGCCGCCCCCCGGGGGCCTTTTGGCAGCCCTGCGGAGGGTATTGGGGGCCTCGGCCACCACCTGTGTTGGTGGGCCTTCGGCCCACCAAAAACCGGGTTCCAGATAGCCTTTCTAGCTTTCTGAAATCAGGAGAGAAAAAGTATGTATTAACGCCCCAAAATTCACATCACCCCCAACCCCTTTTACTCACCCATTACCCCTCACCCCCCACCCTTCACTCCCATTAACCCCTCACCCCCCACCCATTCATCACCCATTACCACACCACACACCCTTTATCACCCCCTTTCCCATACCCCCACCCATTCCCACCCATACATCACCCCACCCTTAAACCTTCACCACCCATCACCCCCCCCCCTTACCCACCCCCACCCCTTCACTCACCATCCCATACCCTACTAAGGTTTTCCCCAAATTTTCGCAACCCCCTTTTTTTTCACATTTTTCGCTAATAGGCTGAAAAAAAAAAAAAAAAAAAAAGGATCCCACATCCCATAAGGGGCTTAAAAAACCCCCCCTGGTAACTGGGTTCCCCAAAAAAGAACAAATATGGGGTTCCCCCAAGGGGCGGCCCTATCGCGGACAGACAGCAGACAGAAGCCGACACACAGCAGACAGAAAACAACACACACACACTTTTGCTTAAAATTTTAAATTTTAATATATTTTTAATATATATATAATATATATAGAGAGAGAGAAAAGAAAAGGAGGGGAGAGGAGGAGGGGAAAAGGAAGGGGGAGGGGAAGAGAGAGAGACGAGAGCGGGGAGAGAAAAAAGAGAGAGAGAGAGAGAGAGAAAAGAGAGAAGATAAGATACTTTGACCCTATTGGGCATTTTGGTAGTACTAACTACAAGGTTTTTGACTGTAAAAAGCGCCACCACACCGGGACAAATTTGGGGCTGGGAAACCGCTGACCGAATGGCGCAGGGACTCTGTAACACAAGTCCGTGATTTCTCCCAAACCCCCGCGCCACCCTGGCGGGTAAGAGAGCAGAGAAAAAGAGAGAGAAGGAGGAGAGAGAGAGAGGGAAAAGAGAGAGAGAGGAAAAAGGGGTATAATCATATAATATGTATTAAAAATAGAGAGAGGGGAGAGAGAGAGAGAGGAGAGAGGGGGAGAGGGGGGAAAGGGGAAAAAGGAAAGAAAAGAGAGAGAAGGGAGAGAGAGGGGAGAGAAAACAAAGAGGGGGAGAGAGAAAATAATCAAAATATATTATATATAAATATATATATATATTTTATATATATATAGGGGAGGAGAGAGAGGAGGAGAGAGAGAGAGAGAGAGAGAGAGAGAGGAGAGAGAGAGAGAGGAGGGGAAAAGAAGAGAAGAGAGAGAGAAAATAGAGAGAGAGAAGAGAGGGGGAGAGGGAGAGGGGAAGAAAAGAGGGAGAGAAGGAAAAGAGAGGAGGAGAGAAAAGAGAGAGAGGGAGAGAGGAAGGGGAAAAAGAGAGAGAGGAGAGAGAAAGAGAGAGGGGGAAGGGAGACAAAGGGAGAAGAGAGAGAGAAAAGGAGGATAGAAAAAAGAGATTTAAAAGAGAGAAAAAGAGGGGAGCGACCCGAGGGGAAAAAGGAAAGCGAAAAAGAGAGAAAAAGAAAAGGAAAGAGAGATAGGGGAAAGGGAAAGAATAGAGATAAAAAAGTAAAATAAATTTACAAAAAGCCCGCCAGCTGCCAATCCCTTTTAAAAGAAAACAGAAAGAGAATAAAGAAAGGGGATCAATATAGTTCAGGAGTTTTTCGATACTTCTCTTTTGAAAAAAATTTAATGTTATAGGGTTAAAAAAAAAAAAAAAAAGTGTATCAGATTTATAAATAAATTTTTGGGGGCAACGCCAGGGGGGCGTCCCCTCCCCCGCAGTACGACGTTTACCCCCGGGGGTCCCCACGTGCGAGCCCCCAGCAGGCCCCTTTTCCCCTTTCCCAAGCAGCTCTCGGGCAAGGGAAAAATAAAATTGTGCCAGCCACGAGCCTTGGGGCGCCCCCCTTGGCCTCCCCCCCCCGGATTGTCTCTTTTCAGATACAACCCGATGGGAAAAGGGTCGGTTTTAGGGTCCCGCCCCCTATAGCCCAGGTTGGGCTGGGGGGCCCCTTTCAGAAAAAAAGGGCCCCGATTCAGTCTCACGGGGGCAAAACCCCGGTTTGACACGTAAAACACCCCCGCGATACCCCTGATTTTGCGAAGCCCCCTTTTTACCAAAGGGGATCGGGTTGTCTTTTCAAGTCGCTATTTAGTGTCCCCTGTCTCACAACCATAGAGTAAAAACAGGGGAAAAAGCGATTGAAGATCCCGGGTATTTTGGGTTTTTCCCCCTGCCCCCGGTACCGAAAACGCCCAAAAAATCCTGCGGGGCGGGGCCTAACCCGGGGCTATGCCAATCCAAAAGAAAACTTTTTTGGGCTGGGCCCCCCGTCATTATGGACGTACCAAGGTATTTTTTTTTAAACTTTCCAAGATTCAATGTCCTCGCCGCACGGGATGAAAAGAATGTAAATGTTTCAATTTGTAAGCCTCCCAAAAAAACCCGGACCCTTTGTCCCTTTAAACCAGGGTACCTCAAGTCCCCAAAGGGGTTTTTCCTCCCCGTGCAGCGCCTCGAGGGGCCATCACCGGACCTCCAGGACTCAGCAAAGTTTCCCGCATCACGGCAAAACAAGATCAAATTTTTTTGGTTTGGGCCCAGGGAAAGGGTCCACAATCACTTTTTATCACAAAATTTCCAAAAACCCCGTCCCTACAAGGTTGTAAGTGATTGGGGGAAGGACCACCCCTGCCCCCGGTATTCACCCGGAAAAAGCCGGATACACCTCCCCCACACTTTCCCGCACTCCAGTCCCAGAATTTCAGACAGTAAACAAACCAAAAAGTTCCCCCCAGGAATCCCGCGAAAAAGCCAAAAAATCCCCGAGTGACCACGAGCACTGAGTCAAACCCCCTTTTGAGATCAACATAGGGTGCAAACATCCCTGCCCAAAACTCACGTCGGCGTTTCCCCCCGGACACGAACGCCTATGATAGGTTGTTTACTTACCAGGCGTGGAAACCCGGGTGCGAGGTCTCTGGGGCTTTGCAGAGACTGCGGATCCCGGGCCCGTAATAGAGGGCAAGAAACTTGCCCGGCAGGCTGAGCAGGTAATACCCGGGGAAATTTTTGCGTTTTTGACGGCCCTTTTTTCTTTCCCGATAGGGACGACCAGCCCCCTTTTCCCGTTTAGGAGGAATGGTACCTGATTGCCACCCGGCAAATTCCCGGACAGCATGAAAACCGGGATTTATGGGCCCCAGCCCCCCGTTTTAAGGGGTCCGCAGGAAAATTACAAAAACCCCCAGTGCCTTTCCACCCCTAACTTTTCTACAGCCGCCCCGACTTCGTTTAAGAGAGGGTGCGGTTTTGTCAATGGAGGTCAACATCCAAATGCCGTAACCCAGTGTGAAGTGCCGGGGGGGTCCACCGTGAAAAAAAACCCCCCAAAGTACTAAGGGGGTAACGAGCCAGCTGCCCATCCATGCCCACACGAGGCGCCCCTTTTGCTGCTCGAATAGCACTCGCCCGAGATGGAGACTTGGAACGGAGCTTCTTCAGGGCTCGGTAGGCGGGTCGGAGGTCATTAGCGTTCAAATGACCCTCGACATCCTCAGCGAGACTCCTGACATACCTCTCCTTGTCTCTCCCCAGGAGGGTTCTAGTCCGGCGTGACAGAGCCCTGTGCTGGTCCTGGTTCCCAGCCAGCCTGGCAGCGCGACTCTCCTCGATTTTTTCCAGCGTCTCCGTCGAGACAAAACCACGCCTTGACCTCGGGCGCTCCCCAATACACTCCTTGGCAGCCTGTAGAGTTTCACGTTTGAAGGTATCCCACAGTTCTACAGGTCCCTTGAGGGCACCGAGCACATCAAACCGATTTGAGACTGCCACCGCATACTCATGAGCACATGTCAAGTCCTTCAGTTTCTCAAGATGAAACACAGTATGGTTACCTCTTGAGATTCTTCTGGACTTGACATGAAGCTTAAGTGTAGCAACAACAAGTCTGTGATCTGTTCCAAAGAACTCAGCACTCCGGTAAACCCTGCAGTTCTGGAGGATCCTCCAACGAGTACTAACGAGGACGTGGTCGATCTCCTTAGCTACCCCTCCGGCATTACTATACCATGTCCAGCGGTGCAGCTCTGGTCACTGATACCAGAGCTGCATATCAACCTTCCTCGACCTTGAGCGAAATTCCAGAGAGAGACTGTTTAATGTTTTTGGTACCAGGGCCATGGGCCACCCCATACTCGTAGCCATCTCCAGTGCAGTAGTAGCATTGAAGTCGCCGAAGACAATGAGTTTGGTCCCGAGGAGACACTGGTCTAATACAGAAGTCCAGGTTTGGCGTAGAACCTCTCCCTTTTCCAATTCAGTTTTCACACACTCGGTATCAGCGTACACTGCAAAAGACACATGAAACCCAGAGTGTGTTTCAAATCCTCACCCGCATTATTACGCTCAATCAAACGGACTATCTTTCAACACAGACGGCTGCCAGTTTGCTGGGAGATGCCAATACTACTCCCCGGACACGGGTGACCATTGGTCATGCCGTACCACTAGTAAGTGTAAACCCCCACTGGTTAGTCCCTCGCCACTCTGCCAGGCCTCCTCGTTTCAGAAGTCCCCCCACTATATCCATCCCCCCTCGCCTACTGAGCTCGCCCGATGACGTAAGTTTGATGATC
>JACEEZ010012572.1:0-10000 GCA_016584305.1 Chionoecetes opilio | reverse complement strand
ACTTACGTGGCGGCAGGCAACAGGTGCAGTCGTCCTGGGTACACAGTGCACGCACCTCTTTGCCTTCAAGACACTTTGAAGTGCAATAACCGCCAGCATTCGTACACGTGTCGTCTTCGTGGCACTCTGATCAAGGAACAGATAGTGAATTAATTTACACTTGGATAACATCCATGGAACACTGTTGTTGCCCTCAACAAGCACACAGAACTGTAGTGCAGGGACGAAACAAATAATATAACTACTTGCCAATTTGAACCCGTGATTCAAGCTTTGTGACTGCTGTTGGGATGGGTATTCGAGAAGGTGTAGGCTACGTACATGCGAGCCGTGTGTTGGGGCTGCGGCACATTGGTTGTAGCGGCGTAAAGGTGTCTGTGTTTATTATCATAATTATTATTTTGGCTGTCGAAATGTATCTTTTGTCCCGTTTTTAAAAAGGTATAATTTCATCATGCCAAGGTTTTGTCTTGTTTGCACTTGTTTTTGTTGAAACACGAACAAAAACTCACCTGGAGAGAAGCAACAGATACATCCTTCTCCCTCACAGAGATGCTGCACGCTCCGTCCCGCGCACTCCTTAGTGGTACAATAGCCGCCCTTCTCGGTACACTCTGTCTTAGCCTTGCACTCTGTTGGGATTGTAAGGGGATTTGTTATCTCATTTTTTGAAGAAAAATATGAAATAATGTTTTTTTGTTTTGTTTAAAGCTACGTTCAGTTTTATTTCTGTCATCGTAGGCTATTTCATGCTTCTATTTCTATCTACTCTTCAGGCCCGTTTACACGATGCAACACGGAGTGCGCGGTGTCCCTATTGCACGCCTCAAGTGTCCCATGGGGACAAAAAACTCGGGGGCATTTGGCGACCCATTCCTAAAGGTTTATTTTTTTCACAGACTCACCGTCACTCACGCCTCACCGGTCGTTATCCGCGCGCCAAAGTGGGAGGATGGCTCTATACCTGCAGGTCTAATGGCGTTGGAAAGACGATTATAAGCTTATTGAATGATATTGATAACACCCGCGGCCTTGGTAACTTTATAATAATTTATGTTTACACATAAATGCAAATGAAGCAGCTCTCAACCAAATCATAGAAACGATGCATTGTACGTACATAAAGATAACTATGTTTACACCTCATCCCTTACCTTCAAGTAGTCGTCATTAAGTTGATAAATTATTTGGTAGTTTTCAAACTATGGAACTTAATCTAGCTTTAGGGATTCGAGTGAAGTCCTTCAAACGCTAAGCTTTCTGTTTTCAGTGTCTGCATCAAAGAGACACAGAAGAGTAATTGGTTATAACTTTGCAGACTCACCAAGCCTAACGCAGCACTTGCATCCTTTGTCGTTGCACAGGTCAACATCATCATATCCGTCAGGGCAATCAGTCTTGCACACGCCGCCGACCTTGTAGCTCGCTCGACACAGAGCATCCTGGGGGACGAACACACAGTTATAGATAATCCAAGTGGCTTTGTGGGCCCCTCGGACCCATGTATGGATTTTTGTAGTAGTCGTATATATTAGGCACAATGTGGTGCAACTCCAATTGTGTTGTTGTTGTCGTTGGTCACTGTTCATAAGTGCCTCGGGGTAGAGCCAACGTTCCAGGTGATTCCACGGGGCGCCAACACTGCTACGACGGCATCAGCACAGCCAACCCTTTGACAGGCTACGTAGATTTGGCCGTGTGTGAACACGGGTGTAGGCAAGTAGACTCCCACGTATCTCTTGTCTGGCCCTGGCACATGTTGATCGTCCATGGGCCAATGCAACCGGATGGGAAATTGCCAACTCCGAATGCGGAATCCATCGGATCAGGGGTATCGAACCCAACACACACACACATACACACACACACACACACCCCACACACACACGCGCGCGCGCACTCATCGCACACGCACACGCCGCGCCGCACATTGCACCTCACACACACATGCATGCATGCATGCACACACACACACACACACACACACACACAGCACGACACACACACACCCACACACTATCACACACAACACCACACACACACACACACACTCACACAAACGGTAAGTCCACGAGTCTACGCCACGGAGTTAGTGAAATGCGGCAAGGCGTTAACGCAGAGTTCCTTCCTGTAATCTAATTTTCTTAAAAGTATTTATAGCCCAAAACCCCCTCTTCAAAATTATTCAATCAACATGGGACCAAGCCACTTACCACCTACGATCTATTTGCGATTTTGTTTGCCTACTCACATCAAAATTGAATTTACAGTTTCGGCTACCCAAAACAGACAGACAGACAGACAGACATACAGACAGACACACGGCTAATCCTATAGGATATTAGATACAAAAATGATGTGTGTGTGTGTGTGTGTGTGTGTGTGTGTGTGTGTGTGTGTGTGTGTGTTGTGTTTGGTGTGTTGTGTGTGTCTGTGTGTGTGGTGTGTGTGTGTGTGTGTGTGTGTGTGTGTGTTTATGTGTGTGTGTGTGTGTGTGTGTTGTGTGTGTGTGTGTGTGAATAATGTGGGTATGTTTTAAAGTTATGTAGTATACCTACATTTCAGAGAAGCGTTCGACAAAGTACCTAAAACACTCCCTGTAATAACTGCAAAATGAATCTCTATTATTAAGATACATCAGATTGTGAAATAGATCTTGGTGTTCTGATAAATACAATTTTCCGACCCTGAAACCATTGCCTCACTGCTAATTATTTAGCCAAGAGGGCTTTACCGTGGTGAGCGCCAATGCGATAGAGAGCTGTGGGAGAAGCTCTAAGCTCATGGGTAGGGACGACAGATGGCAGTGGGTAAGCAGGAGCTGCCTTGTGTACACCTAAATGAACGTTTGCAGACTCCTTGTGTTCTTATGTTCATCGTGTATAGTATAAACCAACAGGCGTGCAAGATTGTTGACATTCGGGTCGCATTTCAAGAGTATGCCACAACCCCTTGACTTAAGTCATGGTCATGGGTTCCCTCGGTGAACAAGGATTATAACCTTAAATTTAAAGAAGAAAAATCCTATTTGTTTATTCCTGAGTGTGTCTGTATAAATGTGTGTGTGTCTGTATGTGTGTGTGTGTGTGTATGTGTATGTGTATGTGTATGTGTGTGTGTGTGTGTGTGTGTGTGTGTGTGTGTGTGTGTGTGTGTGTGTGTGTGTGTGTGTGTGTGTGTGTGTATGTGTGTGTGTGTGTGTGTGTGTGTGTGTGTGTGTGTGTGTGTGTGTGTGGTGTGTGTGTGTGTGCGGAAGTGTCTTTGTATAGCTGTCTTCATCACACACACACGTGTGTATCCTCACCTGGGATGACGCAGCACACACACTCCCCCCCAGGAGTACTACACAGGTCTTTGATATGATTCGTTGCAGGACAGGCCGATGAAGAAGTACAGTAGCCGCCCTTCACGGCGCAGGCATCATCAGCCGCGCACGTAGCTGTAGGAAGGAGAAATACTCATGAGAAAGTGAAATATTGTGGTGATCCGGGAATGGGAAATTACAACATGTCAATTATAGTCAAGATCATTGCTGTGGCCGCGTCTGTGTTCAGTGTTGTCAAGTATTTCAGCAGCTTGTGCAACACCCGGCCACTGCTGGGTTACTATCATCATGTGATCCATGATGTGATGACCGTGTCTTCTGAACACTTGTGTCATCTTTTCTCGCTCCTTTAATAGTTATCAAGCTGCGTACTTGTATTTGATTTATTTCTATATTTATGTTAATTCATCTGTGTTGTTTACGTATTACTTCAATAGTGTGCTGTGTTCCAATAGTACAGTCCAATATTCCAATTTTCCAATATTCAGATTGCCGGGTGGACGATATTTCAAGTTTTCTTTTCCATACATCTACATTAAAAATATATCAAGTATAGACTCCACCTCTGGGCTGGGGGCCTCTGGGGGGGCCGTCTGGGCATTCCCTTTTTTTTTTTTTTCTTTTGCTCAGTTCTTGCGGCTGAACGTGACGTGGCGAGCCACGTTCCAGCAATTACTCATACGTGAATTTAACTCATAAGGGCTTGTTTCTATGCAAAAAATTTGTTGACAGCCTCCCATGGATTTTGACAGCACTACTTGGAATTGTCCGATGGTCAGCTCAATCCGATAATTATTAGGAGTAGTTTTACGCTAAATTACTCTTAAGGACTTGTTTTACGCAAAAAAATTCCTCCACCGAACCCCCCATTGATTTTGACAGCACTACTTGCATGTCAAATTTCAGCTGAATCCGAAAATAATTAGGAGTAGTTATACACTTTTAGGCGGAAACTTGGTTCCACGGGTCTTATGGTAAGCGACAGCGAGCGAAGCTCGCTGTCAATAATGTTATGACTACAGTATTGATAAATATGGGCAATGTCTCTTATTTTTTTTTTCTCCTCTCTCTCTCTCTCTCTCTCTCTCTCTCTCTCTCTCTCTCTCTCGCTCTCTCTCTCTCTCTCTCTCTCTCTCTCTCTCTCTCTCTCTCTCTCTCTCTGAGATTAAGTAAATAAGATACGATCGTTGCAGTATCCCATATTACAAGGCCACAAAGTACTCACGTTTAGGGATGCAGCACCAGCACGAGCCCAAGCAGAGAGGATAGGGGACTGTATCTTTAGGACAGCTAGCAGAGGAACAGAAACCTCCTGCTTTTGTGCATCTGTCATCTGCCTCACATTCTGGGGGGAGATATGTATAAATGTGCAGATGTATATAAATAGCAGATGTGTCAATAGATGTAACTATGGTGTGAGGGCAGGTTTGGTTTGTCTATAGACATACAGAAGGGATGGGTGAAAGTATGAAAACAAAAGTGCTAGTGACGATATGGAATACAGACAATTTATGTTGATGAGTATAACGTGGAAGGTGTGAACTGTAATTGTTAAATTGTAATAATTGTCAATAATGTAATAATTGTTAATGCAATATAAGTAATTGTTCAACAAATGTAATAAATGGTGATGTAAATATGAAAGAGTTAAAAGTAAATGCACGCTAAAATGTTCATTGTATCTAGATTTGAAAGTCAAGGACGATTAAAAAGATGTACAGATCAAAAAGAAGGTCAAGACAAGTGTGCGGTAGTCCCAGGCAAGGGACGCGCAGGGCATCAACGCACGCCACAATTATGCTGCCAAATGGTAGATCATTAGTATTGCTTACTGGCGAAGCTATTAAAGAAACACTGGAAAAAAGCAAGTTTTTCAGTATCGAGGTTTAAAGGCCTTAGCCGTTTCGAGCCTTTAAACCCCGAGGCTCGGTGAGTCTGAGCAGATGCTGGTTTTTTTTCTTACTCATGCAGCCACGCTCTCTATCACTCTTGAAGTGCTATATGACATAGCTGGTATCTGGTCCCCCTTTTGCAATAGGTACTAGTCACAAAAGCGTACTAGCTGTCAGACGCGCATGAACAGTTTCCTGAACTACAGCCAGCATTCTCTCTCTCTGAGCCCCTTTATGCCTTGATGTCCTCGGCATGGTGGTGGAGGAGGTAGAGAGCGTGAGGTAAATCAATCCTGCGCTGAATAAATGGTCTGGAGGGAGCATGGATGGTGGAAGGCTGAGAGACGAGCAGCGACACCCGGCCTCTCCCTCTACTCCCTCACTACTGAGGTCTTGTGACGACCCTCTGTCTCACAGAGAGGGACTGAGAGGTGCCAGTTTGCCTATGCAAGTGATACCATAGAGAGAATACCATACGAATTTTTTTTACGGATATTTTTCACGGAAAAAAATCAAGATGTATGCATATGGCTTGACATGATTCACGTACGAGGGGGGTGGGGGAGAAAATCAGCCATAACTCTTTCATTTTTGCTGCTTTCTTTATAATACTTTTCCACAAGCTTGCTCAAGTGTTCAACTGCGCATGATAGTTTTTTCGAATATTTCGATTTTTTTCGGAAATATTGGTGTGACGCTGCCCTTAAGTCTCCGAGTGGCCGCTCAAACCTAACTATTAGGCTTTGGTCTCAGCCTTTAGTCTTCTGACTTACCGGGTGTCAAAAGTTCGTAAACGTCTCAATATTGTGAGGGTGATCTTGGTTCATTGTTGAGTGTGAACACCGCGGCCAGAAAATAAAAAACTTGATAATTGGATCACATTAGATAAAGTACATGTCATAAGAATATTTTTGTTCCCACGCCTTATGATGCTTCGAAGGTGTACTATGCCTTTACTGAACGTTGTCTGCTGCCAAATGCCAAGACATGTTTTGTTATCACGCCTTTATTGTTAATAGACAGTATTATTTTTTTGTATTGTAATATTTTTGCTACACAAAAACAAAAGTACTGTTTATTTGAATATCTATTCTCTGACCAAGCTATAAGTTATATGTGTGTTTTTACGTCAATTCTTGCTCATGACCTAATGACAGACAGACAGACAACATGAACTAATTATTTGTTTATTTGCAGTTATAAGATCTCATGGTGCTGTTAGACATAATGCCTTTGTAATATTGTTTTGACCTTAACACAATTACGTGTGCAGCAGAGTGGTAGTGTTTGTTTGCCGCTACAGACACTTTGTCTAATGTAATACAGCAGAGATTGATAAAGAGCAGATGGTAAATTACTTTCTTCAACTAACAGCGGCCATGAGGAGGCCACCGAGGTAAATGAAGCTGAATAAAAGGGGCGGGAGCTAAAAATGTTGAGAACCCATGGTAAAATTAAGTCTTTTTAAGCTCAAGATAATAATATATATATATATATATATATATATATATATATAGATATATATATATTATATATATATATATATATATAATTATATATATATATATATATATATATATATATATATATATATATATATATATATATATATATATATATATATATATATATGGGTTTTTTCATCTACATAGTTCTCTTTTGCCGCAGCGATGCCACGTGTTTCCTGAGAGGACAATAGTTTTTTTTATGATGTGTGTGTCGTAATAAAAATACTGTTTTTGGGTAGTAAAAGATTCTCCCATTAATTATATTTAAGAAACGACATTCTCTAATGTTGGTATATACTCGTACCAATAATTTTATTGACATGCCATTATCATTGTAAATTTATTAATATTATCATTGCTATCATTATCATTATTATTATTATTATTATTATTATTATTATTATTATTATTTTATCATTAGTATCAGTAGTAGTAGTAGTAGTAGTAGTAGTAGTAGTAGTAGTTAGTAGTAGTAGTAGTAGTAGTAGTAGTAGTAAGTAGTAGTAGTACGTAGTAGTAAAAATAGTAGTAGAAGTAGTAGTAGTAATATTAGTAGTATAAATAGTAGTTGTATTATCATCATTACATATCACTATCAATTGAAATAGTGGTAGTAGTACGTAGTAATGGTAAAAGTAGCAGTTGTTATTGTCAACTTAGAGGTATCAGTAGCAGCAGCAGCAGCAGCAGCAGTAATAGTAGTTGCAGGAGTAGTTGTGATAGAAGCAAAGTACAGCGCACAACAGAGTTACTCTAGACAAGTCCATAATACTTACTGGGTATGACGCAACACTTGCAGCCATCACCAGTGCAGCCGCCTTTCACTTCTTGATGCTCAGGACAGACCTTCACACAGACGCCGCCAACATCTTCGCATTTAGATGTGTAAGAACATCCTGTGGCGTGACAGAGACAAAATTAACCATATGCATATATATATTTTTTTTTCTAAATCATAATGAGAATGGCTAGGTATAACAGTAGAATAAAAAGACTTGGTCAGCTAATTAACAATGTATATATTGACCAAGTAGCAGGGTAGCAAAAGTTTAGAACAAGCAGCTTTGTCGTAAGCGCAACACTGAGTGGTGTTATCCGAGCGGCGTCGTGACACACACTGACGGCACTTAGATGAGCGAGGGACGAGTTTACCGGAAATGAAAAGTTACCAACCAATGATTATTATACATGGAAATGGGACAAAGGGACATAAATAAATGGAGCAAACAAACAGCCATACAAACATACAAAGGGACATAAATAAATGGAGCAAACAAACAGCCATACAAACATACAAAGAGACATAAATAAATGGAGCACGCAAAAATCCCTCTTAAGTGTCAGTCCCAAAAAACATTCAGTAAAAATCTAAAACATATGAAACATTAAACTATTTACTTTTTTATGAGACCTAAAAAGAGGTATAACATATTTTTAGGGGGAAATAATTCCTCGGAAGGATGTACCCGGAGAGGAAGCACACGACGAGTTATAAAGGTCACGATAAGGTTGCTTTAGTGCCAGAAGTGCCTTGGTCCTCGTGCCGTGGGAAAGGTGTGCGAGGGAGAGGCAGGAATGAGGGCTGCCGGGCCCTTGTATAGAAAGGCGTATAGAACCCGCCCGGGGAGAGTGAGTACAGGGTTGGGGGCACCCGAGTCACGAGCATGGGAGGGGAGGATGTTTATGGGAAAAAAATTTAAATTTAATAAGTTTAACAATTTTGGGGTTTTCAGCATTTCCCCCCCCCCCCCGCGCCCTGGAAAAGACGCCAAAATGCGGAGGCACCCCGAATTTTCCCCTTTTGACTCCAAATTATGTGAAAAGGTGTGCAAGGGGGGGGCCACCTCAAAAATGAAAAATTAAATGCCAACATGAATAAAGGGTAAACTTAAGGCAAGGGGAAAAAAACACCCACTTGCGGCCAAAAGGGAAACCCTTGAGATGGATGAAACGTAAAGAAAACAGAGGGGTAATAAGCTGTGTGGAAAATGAAGTTAAATTTTGGGACCCCAAAATAGGCTTAAAGATATCTAAATCAACAAAAAAATTTAGTTCAAAAGCCCCCAAAGAAAACCCATGACCAAAGTCATTTAATTAAGGAAGTGTAAAATCGCTGTGGTTCCCCTTTGAGAAAATCCACCCTGCCACTAAATGAAAAAAAGGAAAGATTTTGAGGAAATTGAGAATTTTAGTTTTAAAAACAAAACCTAAAACAGAGAGGCCAAAAAAGACTCATGAGATCGGGAACATTAAAGCGTTGCATGAGGTTTGGGCGTCAGGACACTTTTTATAGCAATGAATGGGGGGAGTTGAGAGGGAAAAAAAATATTATCCAACGGCGGATGTTACCACAGCAGGCCTTCGTGGACGGGAGGGCCCCAACCAGTCCCAAGCTTTAAGGGGGGTTTAAAAAACACTCACCATCATTTTAAATTTTTAAATTTTTTTTTTTTTTCTTTTTTGGGCCCCCCCCGGGCCCCCCCCCTTTTCCTTGGTTTTTTTGGGGGGGAATTAAATTTTTTTTAAAAATTTTTTTCCCCCCCCCCCGGGGGGAAGGGGTTTTAAAATTAAAAAATTTTAAACCCCCCCCCCCCCCCCGGGGGGGGGGGGGTTCCCCCTTTTTTTTTTTTAAAAAAAAAAAAAGGGAAAAACCCTTTTTAAAAATTTGGGGGGGTTTTTTTTTTAAAAAAAAAAACAAAGGTTTTTTTGGCAAAAGGGGGTTTTTTTTTAAAAAATTTTTTTAAATTTTTTCCCCCAAAACCCCCCTTTTTTTTAAAAGGGGGCCCCCCAAAAAAGGGGGGAAAATTTTTTTGGGGGGGGTTTTTTTTTTTAAAAAAAAAAAAAAACCCCCGTTTTTTTAAATTTTTTAAATTTTTTTTTTTAAAAAATTTTAAAAATTTTAAAAAATTTTAAAAAGGTTTGGGGGGGAAAAAATTTTTTTTTTTGGGTTTTTTAAAAGGGGGGCCCCCCTAAAGGAAAAAAAACCCCCCTTTTTTTTCCTTTTTCCTTTTAAACCCAAAAAGGTTCCCCCAAAATTTTAAAAAAAAACCCCCCCTTTTTCCCCTTTTTTTTGGTTTTTAAAAACCCCGAACCCCAAATTTTCCCCCAAAAAAAAGGGACCCCCGGGGTTTTCCCCAAGGGCCCCCAAGGAAAAAAATTTTTTTTTCCCCCCCAAAATTTTTTTAAAAAACCCCCCCCCAAAGGGGGGGGGGAAATTTTTTAATTGGGGGGGCCCCCCCTTTTAAAAAAAAAATTTTTTCCCCCCCCCCCCCCCA
>JACEEZ010012571.1:0-18247 GCA_016584305.1 Chionoecetes opilio | reverse complement strand
TCCTGTTCACCTTAATAAGATTCTAAGAAACATTCTCTCTATGACTTCCGTCGCAAAATCACTGCTTTTCGAGAACGTTTTAATAGGAGGGAGTGTATAGGAGATATGAGAATTAAACTAACCTAACCCCACCTTTAGACTCACTAATCTAACCTAATCCCACGCTTTAACCTCCTAACTACAGCCAAATCTGGGTTATAATGGACGAGGACTTCGCGGTCGTTTTCAGAGACACAGACTCATTTTTCCTGGCCTACAATAGGTGCTTTTTCTAATGGAGATAGTTATATTTTCCGGAAACCTATTCCTATACACTCCTTCCTATTAAAAACGTCTTATACCTCCGAAAGTAGTGATTTGTGTATTATCATTATTATTATTATTATTATTACTACTACTACTACTACTACTACTACTACCATTGCCGTAATAAGAGACACCACACCGTCTTGCCTCTCGTTCAACAATACTACCCATTATTTCTGCCTTCTGTCACTGTTCTCGGGTTAATGGTTCATGGTAGACTCCTTATTTACCCTTCCTCGGCCTTCCATAGGGGCGATAATCCCGTCATTTAAGATTATTAATGGACAAAACAACACTGATAAAATAAGCAACATGGCATCTCCAGCGGATGTAAACACTGTGCCCGTGACGTCACACAGCGCCCGAGGCCACAACACAGGCTGCAGCCCTTCATTACACATTACCCAGCAAACATTGTCATTACGGGCCGGCATCAAATCAGTGTCGGTAAATCACAAACGACATATTGGCATTGAGTCGGCAAACCGTAATGAAGTTATCGGCCTGGCTGCGGACCGACAACTTGTGCGTTCATGTTTGCACCCCGGGCCTGTGTGGGTTTACGTTACGTTTCTGTGTCAGATCTGTGTCGGCAATCCGTACCCAAATATTGCCACTACGGAGCCACAACGGGCCGACATAGCATCTAATCGTGCCATAAGCGGGCCAACACAGCAACTGTATCGTGCCACAAGCAGCCGATTTAGCATCCAAATAGTGCCATAAGAGGGCCTACACAGCAACTGAATCGTGCCACAAGCAGGCCGATTTAGCATCCAAATGTGCCATAAGAGGGCCTATACAGCAACTGAATCGTACCACAAGCAGGCCGATTTAGCATCCAAATAGTGCCTCAAGCAGGCCGACTTAGCATTTGAATACTGCCACAAGCAGGCCGACTTAGCATTTGAATAGTGCCACAAGTGGGCCAATATAGCAGCTGAATAGTGCCACAAGCAGGCCGACAAAGCAGTTGAATCGTTTTACCGTTCCTAATGCCGGTGTAGCACGCCGATTAGCTACCCCGCCCGGATAGCTACCCTGCCACGACTACGCACGTACGGCAGATGACGTCACGCAGGAAAACATTGGCTACGCCTCCTGGACCAGAACATTATCGTCAGATTCGCTTATTTAACCTAAATATATATGTCTACAAAACTTAACTCCAAACCTATCCAAAATTTAACCAAACCTAAATCAAACCTAAACCAAACCTTAACTTAACCAAAATTTAAACATTTATTTTTATATGATAATAGAAAGGTATATTAGGTTACTTAAGTTTGATTAGGTTAAGTTAAGGCTTGGTTTAGATTTGATTTAGGTTTGGGTTAAGTTTTGTAGACTTATTTAGGTTAAATAAGCGAATCTGATGATAATGTTCTGGTCCTGGAGGCGTGGCCAATGTTTTCCTGTGTGACGTCATCTGCAGCGTGTGCGTAATCGTGGCAGGGTAGCTATCCGGGCAGGGCAGCTAGTCGGCGCGCTACACCGCCCCACTTTTAAATGAACACAGATTTGTGAATGGAATAACCTGTTGCCAGGATTGAATGGGTTCTCAACTCTTACAGTATGAGCTAAGGACCAAATAGTGCAAAAAGAAAAAAAAAATTATCACTTTACTTCCAAAATCAAGCCATAATCTCAGTCCGGCGGCAGAATATTTCTTCCCTGGGGTTTTGAGGCAGTCTGGCACTGGCAGCAGCAATTCAATTCACAATGTGTGCCCAATACCCATAGGCGCTAAAGAAAAAAATATGTAAATGAAAAAACAATAATTGTATATAAATAAATTTTCTAAGAATAAACACTGTATTGTTACAAAAGGGGAAAAAAAAAGCCCGACAAATGGGGGAAAATTTTTTTAATGAACAGACAAAAAACGAAATAAATAAACAAATAATAATGAAAAATAAAAAAATTAAATAGTAAAAAAATTTAAAAAATATATTATATTTTAAATTTTATAATATTATATATATATTATATATATATAATTTTATATAATATTATATTATATATTAATATATATAATATTATATATATAATATTAATATAATATTAAAAAATATATATATATAATATAAAATATATATATATATATATTATTTATAAAATATATTATGGGAGGGGGGTAGCGGAGTTGTTAGCGTCTCCGACTGGCGTTTTCGGTGCCCCGGTTCGATCCCCGAAAAAACCCCAAAACCTTTCTGCACCGTCGGTGGCCTAAGAACCCCCACATGTGCCCAAAAAACTTACCTTCGACTGCGAGGCCGGAGGACAAGGGGGGCGGCATGAGCCTCAAAAAGGGGGTCACTATAAGAATTCTGCTTGCGCCACCACGGGCGGGACCAACCATCAAAACCCTCAAGTGAACCTCCAGAGTACCACCGAGCCCTGGGTCACCATGCCTAAGGCGCATAGGCACAGATGTAAAAAAAAAAAAAAAATTTTTATATATATATATATATATATATATATATTTTATATATTTTAAAAATATATTTTATATATATATAATATATATATATATAATAATAGTAATTTTACCATAATATATTTTTTAAAAGGGGAAGGACTTTTAGGGTCTTATGGGAGCTGTCACCCGCTCACGCACTATTAGTACTATTTTACTATATGTGACAAGTCATGAATATGGGGGTGCGCAAACTAAAGGGGATGAACGCCGAGAAAAAATTTGGAAATAAGATCATCGATCGTCAAACCCTCATAAGACATTAGGGGAAAATCGACTTTTTTAAACAGGGGGGAAGAAGGGAAAAAAAATGTACCCCCAAAAATTTTATAATCTCTGTAAATTAGGTTAGGTTAGGTTGGGGGGAAAAAAAAGAAAACCCGAAATGATCAGAAAATTATCGGGTTTTACCAAACCATAGAACTTATAAAACCCAGAGGGTTAAGTTAAACCCCATGAAATGGGAAAAAATAAAAAATTTTTCCCACCATCTGTCAGATGTGAAAGGGCCCAAAGTACTGGTGTACAGGTCTGTACGCAGGCCATGGGTGTCCTCTTCTGTTCTTAAAGATGAAAACATTTGGGTAAAGACCTTTGTGCCATGCTCCCATGTTGGTGCCTTTTCACCCCCTAAAAGGCTTTGATCAAAATTGCTCTGAAAAAAGAAAAACTAAGATTGTTTTTCATGATCCGAACTGTATAAGTTTACATAACTTTTTGCAGATATCTTTTTGTTTCTATCGGCCAATAATCTTCACAAAAAAATTGTTAAACCCTGAAAAATCACCTCAATTACCCTTTACAATAAAAATAAGACCACAATCAGTGGGCCCCTACCGAGGGGGGGAGGCCAGCGGCCATGGGGGGCCCCCTCCCCCCTTTTCAAAGAAAAAAAAAAAAAAATAACCAATAAAATATGAAAACCAATATATATAAAAATATAAAAAATAAAATATATAATATATATTATAAATTATATATAGAGAAATATATAAAAATAAAAAAAATATATAAATAAAATAAATAATAATATATATAAAATATATATATAATAAATTATATATAAAAAATATTATATAATATTAAAATTATATATAATTTAGAGAATAGAATAAATTTATATATAAATAAAGATATATAGATATATAAAATATAATATATATATATTTATAATAATATTAAATATATATTATATAAAAATATATATAAATTTTATATTATATATAATATATAAAAAATATATATAAAAATTAATTAATTAAAAAAAATTTTTTAAATTATTTATTAATTTAATTTTTTATTTTATTTTATTTTTATAAATTTTTTTTTTAAATTTATTGATTATTTGGGTTGTTGATTTTTTATTTTATTTTTTTATGGAGATTTTTTTTATTTTATATATATATATATAAATTTTTTTTTTTTCCTATTTTTAATATTTTTTTTTTTAGATTTTTTTAAATTTTTTTTTTTATATATAAAATATATATTAATATATTATATATTAATATATATTATATATAATATATAATATATATATATATTTATTTAATTTTTTAATAAAAAATAAATAATTATAATAATTGCCCCCCCCCCCAATTTTTTTTACCCCTACCAAATACAAAACCATTAAATAGATGAAAAATAAAAACTAATAATACATAAACATGTTGGGGCAAAAAATGGAGAAAAGGGTTTAAAAAATTTAATATTCCCCCTTTAAAATGTCATTTACAAAATTTAATTTTTAAAAAATTTATTTAGTTCCATAACCCAAAAACTTTTTCATTACGAAATCATTTTTTTTCCTAAATTTTTGGGGTGTGCAAAAAAAATTTTCCCTTTTAAAACCAACCGAATGCACTTTTACCTGAATGAGATGGGAAAATTGAAAAAAAGGCCCCTCCCGGGCATTTTTTTTAACCTAACCAAAAATTGGGGGGAAAAACCAAAAAAGGTTTGAAAAATTTTTAAAAAACCATATTTTAACACCAAATACTAGAATGCAATTTTTACATATAATTAATGGTTGAAAAATACCCAAAAATCTTAGAAAATGCCTTTAAAGGTGAATTTTAAAATTTGGGGTTAAAATTTTAAAATCCTTTTTGTATTTAAAATGGAAAAAGACATTTTTTTTTAAATAAAAAATACATTAAAATTTTAAAAATTTCTAAAAACCTTTTTAAATTTTTTGCCCCCTTTTGCCTTTAAACTAACAACATTAATCTTGTCCCTTTTAAAATAACCTAGTTTTCCCCAAAAAAAAAAAAAATTTGTTTTTGCACAACATTTCATTGTTCTTTTACACTCGTTCTCACCCATAGAAACAATAGAAAGGTGAAAAATACTTGAATCCAGGACACAGTCATGTTCTAAATACAGCCCAGTATATAGTAGGGTCAGTACTGCTGTACCAAAGGCTACATCAGAACACCATTCATCACAATTACCAGTAAAACTGCAGTTTAGTACAATATCCTCTATTGACCAAAATTCTCCTAAAACAAACTGGGGGGCTGCGCCCATCCAGACCACCCCCCCCCCTTTAAAGTTAACTAACCTAGCCTGGGCACTGATTACTTATCCTATTATAACCTCGCTGGGAGGGGGGGGGGGGATTTCGCCCCTCCAGACCCCCCATGTGTTATATCTCATTTCCGTGGGGTTTTTAGGGATTAGAAGTGCTGCAAATTGTCAGTTCTTTTAACTTGAGTTTATAACTGTGAAATTTATAACTATAACTATAAACTTTCTAAACTATAACTTTCTATAACTGTGAAAACAAAACAAAATAGCAGCCCGTTCCTTTGCTCTAGCCTGAGGCTTTTGTTTAAAAACTCTTGTCTCTTGTCTGTATTTTTTGAGCTTTTATCATCTCTAAGATGTCATCACCCTTTCCTACGTACCTTTATAAGTCTTTGTGGAGTAGATGAAGTCGATCCTCAGCCTGAGAGGCCTGTAAGAGCAGTAAATGTAGCGCCGCGGCCGTTCACTTCCACTGGTAAATATTTTGAATATTGGCTTCGAGACAACGGGCGCGAGTGGCCAACAGCTGACTGCCTGGCTACGATTCAGCCACCTAATAATCAACAATTATCCTTAATCCGAGCTTTGCACCCTACTTAAGTCCTTCGGCCCGGCCATTCATGTCACATCCACTTAATATATTACCCTTGGGCCGAGTCAAGGAAGACTGTGTTGGGCCTGTACGAATTTATCAATAATTGGCCCGATATACAGTTCCCGCTGCAGGGCCGACATCGGCTTCATCCGATTTGCCGAAACCAGTCGCCCTGCCGCCGGTGCCGATACGTACCCGGCACAAGCCGACACAGGCCCGCATAGCCCATGTTTGCTGGGTATACACACTATATAATGAAGGAACTACCACGGATAATGTACAATGATCATAAATACACCACGTACACCCTCAGAATCCCATAAAATAACCAAGAAATAAGGAAATTCAAGGTGTGAAAAAAGTGACCAATTCACTGCGCAATATTTACAGCTACGTCCACACAAAATTTCACTTTTTAACTGACGCTTTAAAAAATAGGGAATCATATGATTTACTCACTACGTGAATGATGTAGTTTAAAAACAGTAACAGATTCTAGTTTGGAGTAGCAGTAAAAAAGTCGGTTTTGTGTTTTTGTTAAAGCTACGTAACATTTTAAAGCACTGAGTCGGGCGTTTTTCTCCCCTAAGCACATGAAATACACGGTAGCAGAACGCACACAAACACAAAGAGTGTGTGAATAACTTGGCAAACACAGGCAAACCCACACACTTCAAGTACAAGGAAGAATATGACAGATACAAAATAGTAACAAAAAACACAAGTCCAAGATTAAGATCTGAAAAATAGAAATCAACGCATTTGGCCCATGGTTAATGCCTAAAACGATGCGGAATAATCGAAATATATTGAAACAAACAAAAATCCTCCTAAAATTGATGTAGAAATAAAATTATTGATACGTAAAGGCATAGACCACTATATACCTGGACTGCGCACGGAATATCGGCCTGTCGCGCAAGGGCCCGAAGTCGGAGGGCCGCTCGGATTCATATATATATATATATACGGATCATATAGACTGGTTTATCAGTATATATGATATACTGTAATCTTCGTAAATGTTTGTTCTATAATATTATCAAATAAAAAACAGTAAAACACGCTAAAGAAATGCCATTACGAGACTATGAAGAAATATGCATGAACATTAATATTCACTTAACTCTTCGCCATTTAAAACTTTGCGAGTCAACTTTTATCATGAAGGGTATCAATAGAAGTGCAATTTTATTAGCTTTCCATTGATGTATTTCGTTATCTGATAAATTAATTAGAACCATGCATAAATTAGCGTTAAATAAAAATAAAAAATCATCAATCGGGTAATTTTCCCGATTGATGATGTTATTTATTTACTTATATATTTCGTTTTCTGATAAATGAATTAGTACCATGTATAAATTAGCGTTACCTAAATAAATAACCTCATCAATCGGGAAAATTACCCGATTGATGATTTTATTTATTTAGTTAACGGTAATTTATGCATGATTCTAATTCATTTATCAGATAACGAAATATAGCAATGGAAAGCTAATGAAATTGCGCTTCTATTGATACCCTTCATGATAAAAGTTGACTCGCAAAGTTTTAAATGGCGAAGAGTTAAGTGAATATTAATGTTCATGCATATTTCTTCATAGTCTCGTAATGGCATTTCTTTAGCGTGTTTTACTGTTTTTTATTTGATAATATTATAGAACAAACATTTACGAAGATTACAGTATACCATATATACTGATAAACCAGTCTATATGATAGTCCATAGACCACTATATCTCTTTGTCGGGCGCCCCGCGGGCCCCTATGCAGCCCCGCAATTCAAAACATTGTCGCGTGAACAGTCCAGGTATACAGTGGTCTATGGTAAAGGACATAATATTCCGCAGGAGTGAGTAGGGTTGTGCGGTATCACCAAAATACCGGTATTGCCGATACCGGTATTTCGGTATACCGGATACCGGTGCACATCCCTCGGTAAAAATACACCAACACCTTCTACCCATTATTTCTGCCTTCTGTCACTGTTCTCGGGCTTATGGTTTATGGTATACTCCTTATTTAGTCTTCCTCGGCCTTCCCTAGGGGCGATAATCCCGTCATTTAAGGTTAACCAAGAGACCCTAGGCCGCCCCACTGCCTGTGCCCGTGACGTCACTCAGCGCCCGAGGCACAACACTGTCTGCAGCCCTTTATTACACATTATACACACTAAATAATGAAGGAACTACCACGGATAATGTACAATGCTCATAAATACACCACGTACACCCTCAAAAACCCATAAAATAACAAAGAAATAAGGAAATTCAAGGCGTGAAAATGTGACGAATTCACTGCGCAATATTTACAACTACGTCCACACAAAATTTAACTTTTTAACTAACGGATTCTTTGAGCTGCCTTGGTGGTGATAAGACGTTTGTGCTCCGGCTCCTCCAACGCAATATCACAGTCAATAACGTTTTCGCTAGCCACGTCACTACACAACGTGTACTGGTGCCGGTTCTGCAGTGTGGTGCCTGTGCATGCCGGTGCCCTGGACCCCTGTTCCCGTGTTTGATGCCGCCGCCTGACGAAGCCGGCTGCTTGCTGGCTGACGTGGACGTCCACATGGGCACCGTCTCCTCTGCCTCCAAGAGGTCGCGCTCGCTTTCCCCTTCGTCTGGTGAGACCCTACAGACTGAAAAGCCATGCAAACTTACACGCTAATTCGCCGCAATCACTGCCTCACCCCCTCCCCGCGTTGCTACACCCACTGCTTCTTCTCCCACTGCTTCTGCTCCTGCTCCCGCCTGCCCTTCTTCCAGCCTACACGCCTCATCATCATAAGGTCAGCTGAGGGACTCCGGTCCTTCATTAACTCTGGGAAGGTGTCCAGGGCAGTTTTCGGCTCCATATTAGCCAACAAGTTTGTGTCAAGCACTCTGACCATCACTGGGTTGGCAGGGTTTAAAGTTAAGGTGGTCAACCTTGACAACCTTGCCCAGCCCCCAGAGTCGTCACTAAGGGGGGATTTTGTCCGGAAGTGCTGGGTGGCATCGGACGACCCCCCCGCCCTAATGTTGGGGAGAATTTTCCTATCTCTCCCGAACACAAACGACGACTTTCTGACGGGACTTCAGTGTTTGACGATCCCTACCAAAATTGTAGACGCTTTACCCCCCCCGGGCTCACGTCCGGGACAGGTCAGACGGGGGCTAACAGGGCCCATTAAAATAAAGTTTCGGGGCCCCCCCCGGAAAACGGGTCTCCCTTGAATACGCTGTTTCCCGGGGCCCGACCCCAACCCCCCCTGTCCCCCTTTCCCGGGGCCTCCTTTTTTGGCCAGGGTAATGCAACTTGCAACATGAAGGTCCGCTGCAGAAATTGCAGCGGTTTCATTTGCAGGGGGTGTCCCCGGTGGGATTCTGCCTAATTGGGGGTGGTAAACCCCCGCCCCCAATAAGCATCCCCGGGTTTACCTCCAGGCGGTGAAGTGCAACAGCTCCAGCACGAGGCTACCTGCCCCATGTAGACGTGAAGGGGAAGTGAGGGGCATCCCCGGGGCCCTTCCCGTCCCAGGGGCCCCCGCACAGAACTGTCCTCCCACTCGGCACCCCCCTGCCTCCCTGCCCCGGGGCCCTGCCCCTGCCAGTCCCCTGCCCCCGGGCCCTGCCCCTGCCCAGTCAGCCTCCCCCCCCCCCCCCGGGCCTGCCCTGCCAAGCCCTAAGCCCCTCATTTAAACTTTGTCCAGATGGTGGGTTGCGTCCCCCCACCCCCCAACCGCTGCAGTGGATCCTCTTCCCCAAAAACCCCCAATGACGCCGACAGCCCCCCCGGCACCAGACCGTACCCCCCCCTTAAACAAGGGCACAGACCCGCCTTCCTGCCGGGGGGCCTTATCGGGAGGATAGGGAGGTGTTTTTTCATCCCCCAACCCCCCTACCTCCTAGTCCCCCACCCCGTCCTTTTCCTTTCCCTGCCCCCACGGGCCTCAGCCCATGCCCACCCGCCAGCACCCCGCAGCCCCTCCCCCATTGGTTTTTAGTGCTACCTTGCCCCTCCCCCTTCTCAAGCCCCATTCTTCGGGCTTTGCTGGCCCCACCTTCTTTAAAGGGGAATGCCCCCATTGCATTTGATTTTTTTAATCTCTTATTTCGGGTTCCTGCCTTAGAGCTCCTCATTCGATCCCTCCCAGGCCTCTTCCCTTTCTTTATGTCACTCACGCATAGTCTTTTACTCCCCTCCCTTCATCTTCTGGAACCCCCGATCTCTGCCCGGAAACTTCCTCTTTAAAGCCACGCTCTATATACACTCCTCAGTGTTGGCGTTGTGAGACGTGGTCCAACGCATTCTCCCCCCCCTTTCCCAACATGCTTTACAGGAGGACAGGGGACGGGGGGCAGGAGGCGGCCGTTTGCTGGCCCACCTTTCCCCTCTTTCTACCCTCTCACTACCCCCTTTTTCCCTGGAGGTGGCCTGGAGCCGGGGTAGGGTTTTACCTTTTGTTTCGGGGCCCCCTTCAGATTCTTTGTTGTACTCCATTTTTTAATATCACCCTTCAGAATTCCAGCACTTTTTTTCACAGCTTTCCCCCCCGCTTTAAATGGGTGACTTTAACCATCATGACCTCTGGGAACCACCCTCCCAGGAGCCGAAGGAACGCTCGGGTCGGTCCCTCTCGATTTTCTGGGGGGGGACAGTGCTTTTTACTCCCTTTACTCCTCTGGCCTCCTACCAGGACTGACCCAGTTTCAGGAACCCCTCCCCCTGGGACCTTCCCGGGGAAAGGGGCCCCCTCTCCCACCACGTCAAACGGCCCTTACATGGGGAGCGACCATTTTTCAGTTGAAATTTTCCTTCCCCTTTCAGTACCACCCCCCCTCCCCCTTCACGCAGACCCGTTGGTCCTTCACCACAAGACTGGGGTCATTTCTATCAGAATAAATTCCTTCCCCCCCAAATTCCCCCTTCATCAGCAAATTCAATACCCCCGGGTCCCCCTGGTGGACGTGGGGTCCCATTACTTTCATTTAACCCTTTCCCACCCCCCCGTTTTTCCGGGCCCCGGGGCCCCCGGAAGTGTGCGGCAGCCCTTTCAGGCCAAAGCCACGCCTTACTGCGGGGCTAAAACCCATCCCTTACCCGTACTTTTTCCCGTTTTTTAGAGGCCCCGAGCAAGCGTTTTATCTTGATGAGAAATTTCGCAGGCCCCTTTGTGTTCCCTCCTTCTCCTCCTCAGCCCCCGGGCTTGGTCCTTTTTCAGGAAGATGGTCCCCCCTCAGCCCCCTTCACTTTCCGTTAAAAGTAACGGTCCCCCCCATCACCGATCCGAAAAAGCGAGTGCCTTGCCCCCCACATCCACACTACATCAGCCTCCAGACCCTGTACCCCCACCGGGTTTTACCCCTTCACACCCCGGCCATTAAAATTAGCAGCTATAACCCCCCAGGAGCTCTCCTCTGCTTACACCACGGGTCCGCGGGGAAGGGCGGGGGGACCGGACAAAATCCCGAACGAGTTTTTCGCCGCCCCCGATGCTCGGGCCCCGCCTCCCCCGGGCGTCTTCAACGCCAGTGCTGTCGGGACGTCCCTTTCTGTGTGGCGCATCCCATCAGATTCCTATTCTTAAGCCTGGAAAGGGCTCCGTTGAGGCTTCCCCCTTATAGGCCCATTAGCCTTCTCTCAAACTTGTAAAGTAATAGAACAATAGTACGGTGTAGGTTTACATGGGGGTTGGAACACAAAAACCCCTTTTTCCATCAAACAGTTGGGTTTTTGTCCTCACCGGGGCAAACCCCGGGGCCCCGTCCAGCTGGAGCCCACATTCAGGGAAAGGATTTAACCCCAAGCAATTCACATAGAGCCTTTTTGACCTCCAAGCAGCTTTGACACCTCCCATAAAACATTTTGAAAAACTTGCCCGCCCGGGACTAATGGCTCCCCTACTGGGTTTAAAACCTTTCCCGTCTTCCAGTCCTTCTTTGGTGATCGGGAACACCCATTCCAGGTCTTAACCCCTCACCCGAGGCGTCCCCCAGGGGTTTCCCCTCAGTCCCGTCCCTTCAACATCTTTTCTTTTAGACTTCCCTGCTCTCCATCCAAAAGCACTCATCTATGCTGATACATCCCCCTCCATTTTCTCCCCGTCCACTATCCAGGGACTCGGACCATTTTCAACGTGGGCTTGATGCCGTCCCCTCATGGGCCACCCGTTGGGGGGGTGACGGGATGCCCCAAAATTAGCCCTTTTGGCTTTCCCCCAAGGGGTATTCCCAAAAATCCCGGGGCCCCCCTTTTTTTTTAAAACCCACCACAAATTCCTTGGTTACTGTTGGTGGCCCCCGCCTAAACCGGGGCCGCCACTAAGTACCCTGGTGACCCCATGCCTTAAGAGGCTTAACTAATGAAGTCCCTTGCGGGGTCAAGTGGGGTGCGGGGCAGGAATACCCCCTTTTACTTCTATGTACTTAAAACCTAGCGCTTAGACTACGGGTGTGAGGTTTTTGGTGCGGTCACCTTCCCCCTTTTCCCAAGTTAGATGTAATCCAAATAAGCCCTTTGTAAGTTTGGGGGGGCCTTCAGGTCCTCCCCATCAAGCCCTTCAGGGAGAATCCCCCTTCCTCCCCGTCACACCGACGCCCCACCCTCCTTTTCCGCCCTACACCAAATTGCTCCTCCCCTAGCTCCATTTCCCCCATTCCTCCCTCCCTCACGGTAGGGAACCCATTCATGGCCCCCCGCCCTTCAAACCACACACCCTTTCGTAAGCGAGCCCCTCCTTCTTTGCTTCTATCCGGGGACTCCCCCCCTTTTTTCGCGCCGGGGAAGACCTTCCCCCGGGCCCTTGGTTCCTCTCCTTCCTAATTTCTCTGTCCCTTCACACACCTAACCATGGTCCCGGTGCCTGTCCAGTGCGGGGAGGTACCTTTTTAAATCCCCCCTACACACCCGAAAGAAACTCTTCTACATCTCACCGACGGCTCCCGTCTGCCCCCCCTCCTCCCTCGGGCGGCAATGTATGTCCCGGCCCCATATTGCCGAAGTCTATTGCTAACGGGATCAGGGGGTTTGGAAACAATCACCGCGTGAGGGCGGGGGTGTGGGAGGGGGGTTTTACTCGCCCTCCCCACAAAATTTACGGGTAACTTTCTCATTTTTTTGGGCAGAATTGTGCGTGGGATTTATTTTTAAATAATATATTTTAGAGAGAGAGAGAAAAAAAAGACAGAGAGAGAGAGAGAGAGAAGAGAGAAAAAGAGAGAGAGAGAGAGAGAGAGAGAGAGAGAGAGAGAGAAGAAGGGGAGGGGGGGAGAGAGAGAGAGAGGAGGAGAGGGGAGAGAGTTCAAATTCAAATTAAATTATTTTTTTTCCATGAAAAAATGGTTATTCTTTACATTTCCAATAAAATACATCATAAGATAAAAAAACAATAAAACGAAAATATCACTTCCCAAAAAAGGTTTTCAAATACAAAAAAATGCTAAAAGGATACAGACATTGCTTTAAAAAATTTTGGGAGGTTTATTAATTGATGGTTTTTTAAAAGTAGGCTGGGAAGTTTTTCTTTTAAAAGTGGGAAAGGGGAAAACCCGCAAAACAGGGGGTTTAAGTGGCAGGTTTTTCCTATTTTTGGCCCCCTGAATTTTTTCTAACCCGCATCTTTTTTGTTTTTAAGGGACATAAAACAATTTTGTTGTCTGGTTCCCGCTTTTTGGGTTTCTTTAAACTGGAAACTTAACACTAAAAACTTTAATACTTAAAACAACATTTCCAAAAAGTTTCTATTTCTTTAACCCCGGGAAAAATTTTGGTTATTTCTTAGAACAGTGGGAAAAATGTGCCCTAAAACTCTCTTCTTAAAAAAAAAGGGAAAAAAAAAAGGGGGAAAAATGGGAAAAGACCAAAAGGGGGGGGTGGAAAAAAAAAGAAATTTTTTTTTAAATAGCATCTTTTTTAAAAAGAGAGAGAAAGAAGAGAGAAAGAGAGAGAGAGGAAGGGAGAGAAAGAGAGAGGGGGAAAAGAAAAAAGAATAAAAAAAAAGAAGGGGGGGAAAATTAAGAGAAGAGGGGGAAGAGGGGGGGGGGAAAGACCAGTAGAAGAAGGAAGAGGAGGGGAAAAGAATAAAAAAAAGGGGGGTAAGGTGAAACATAGATAATAGGGGGTAAATTTCCCCGTTTTGCTTTTTAAAATTTTGTACCAGTATAGGTTTCAAAACCCCCCTTTTAAATTTTCGCCAAGGCGGGGGGATAAAAAAAAATAGTCGATTTTAGCCCTTTAAATGATTTTTTATTTTTGAGTGTCAATAGTTTATAACAGGAAGCCCAAAAAAAAACAACCCCAAAACCCCTTTTTTTTGAAAAAATTGGTTAAAAAAATTTGTTTTAAAAGTTTTAAAAAAAAAGGCCCAAAAGACCGGGCCCTTTATCCAAAAAAAAAACGTTGTCCTGGCGACTTTAGTTTTTTTTTCTACGGTAGAGTCGAAAGGGATCACTGTTATACTCTACATTTTCACCATGGCAAACCTATAGGGAAGTGCTACATTTTGAGGAGGAAGTTTTTTTTCACTACAAGTATAACGGTGAAGGATGACACTGTTCGTCTCCGCCTAATACTAAATCATTATTTTGTTGAATGATATTTTTTATGTTCCAAATACGTATATGACATGGAGAGAGAGAGGATAGAGAGAGAGAAGAGAGAGAGAGAGAGAGAGAGAGAGAGAGAGATGAGAGAGAGAGAGAGAGAAGAGAGAGAGAGAGAGAGAAGAAAAAAAATGGAGGGAAAGGAAGGAAAGACAGTGACAAGAATGTGACTTTATGACGGAACATTAGTAGTAGTAGCGCTTGAATGTGACCTTCAAACTGTCTTAAGAATAACTTACAGCTACAAAACACTTCGGTAGTTTCAACCTCTTTAAACGAATAATACTTAACAATGCCCTTATAAAGCATCGTTAAAGTAGTCCTTTCCAACCTGTTAACTGACAATATGGGAACCTAGTGTAAACATACATGCCCTTGGAGGGACGGAGACAGAGGCGAAAATTACAAACTTGCCAACCAACTTCATTGCCAGCAAGAACGCACAAAAACCAAGGGCAGCAAGCAACTCTGGTAAGGGACGGGCAACTGACAAGCATGGCGAAAACTAGAAGCAACGACAAGAAATTTGTCGCATAATATTCGCCAATAGGCCAATGCAATAAATCTCATTGCATGGGCCCATTAAGAAAACTTCATTCAGTCTAGTTTGATATGATTATAGTAAAAAATGGATGTTTTGTCACTAGTGTTCCAAATAAATGAGTATATAATATCTGTTCATGATATAAGTCTTCATTTTTATACTGTCCTAGATATGTTTAGCATAGGTCCCATTAATTCAGTTTAACCAGCAGGTTGGAAAAGACTACTTTAACGAAGTGACTATTAGTAGCGCATGTAAGTATTTTTTATGACTAGTTTTTGAGCCAAGTTTGTCCTCCCTTTCTAACATTCATCCATCAGCCGCTACTACTCTCATGTTCCGTCATATAAATCACATTCTTGTCACTGTCTTTCCTTCCTTCCTCCATTTCTTGTTTTTTCTCTCTCTCTCTCTCTCTCTCTCTCTCTCTCTCTCTCCTCTCTCTCTCTCCTCCTCTCTCTCTCTCTCTCTCTCTCTTCTCTCTCTCTCCATGTCTTATACGTATTCGGAACATAAAAAATACGATTCAACAAAAAAATTATTTAGTATTCATGCGGAGACGAACAATGTCATCCTTCACCGTTATACTTGTAGTGAAAAAACCTTCCTCCTCAAAATTTAGCACTTCCCTATAGGTTGCCATGGTGAAATGTAGAGTATAACAGTGATCCCTTTCGACTCTACCGTAGAAAACACTAAAGTCGCCAGGACAACGTTTTTTTTCTGATAACAGACGTCTGGTGGCGTTAATACTTACATTTTTACATCCATGATTTCAGGCAAGTTAGAAGGGGCTATCTGGAGAGTCTGTGTCATTTTGTGTCTTCATCTGTGTCATAATATGGCTATAAATGAACAAACTGCAAAAATAAAACAGAATGGCGACGTTGGTAACGGGCTACACTAAGGTCGCCATCTAGTGTTTATGTTTAGTGTCCTCCCGCCGTTGTCGTCGCCCGAAATAAAAACGAGTAGGTAAATTTGAAACCGTCTATACTTGGAGACCAGGTGTTCACGGTGGACCCTCCAACTGAGCAGCTTCACACCACTGGGTTACAGGCAGTGGATGCCGATCCTCCCATTGACGAAACCGCACCCTCTCTTGACGAAGTCAGAGAGGCTGTAGCAAAGTTGAAGGGTGGAAAGAGGCAGCTGGTGTTTGTAATATCAGTGCGGAGCTCCACCTCAAAGCTGGGGGTGAGGCCATGATCCGCGGGTTTGCATGCTGTCCTGACTGCCGTGTGGTGGGCAATCAGGTACCATTCCTCCTGACTGGAAAAGGGGGCTGGTCGTCCCTATCTGGAAAGGGAAAGGGGACCGTCAGGACTGCAACAATTACCGTGGTATTACACTGCTCAGCGTACCAGGCAAGGTGCTTGCCCATCTATTGCTGACACGAATTCGCAGTCATCTGGTGAAGCATCAGAGACCTCAGCAGTTTGGGTTCACGCCTGGTAAGTCAACAACGGACCGTATCCTAGCGCTTCGTGTCCTGGTGGAACGCCGACGTGAGTTTCGACAGGGAGGCTTGCAGCCTATGTTGATCTCAAGAAGGCGTTTTGACTCAGTGCATCGTGAGTCACTCTGGGATCTTCTGCGACTTCGAGGGATTCCTGCAAGGACTATTGGTTTGATAACTGGTCCTGTATTCTGGGACTAGAGAGTGCTGTGAAGTGTGGGGCAGGTGTATCCAGATTCTTTCCTGTGAATACAGGAGTGAGGCAAGGGTCGTCCTTGCCCCATCACTTTTCAACGCTTGTATGGACTGGGTATTGGACAAGGTTGTAATCAAGTGATTGTGGAGCATCCGTCGGCAACATCAAGATCACTGATCTTGTTTTTGCCGATGATGCAGTAATCTTTGCTGAGTCGCTGGAGGTCCTGGTGATGGCTCTCGAGGCGCTGCACGAGGAGGCAAAGCCTTTGGGACTTGCGGTCTCCTGCTCAAGACCAAGGTCCAGGTGTTTGGAGACTTACTAGATGAAGCAGTACAGTCTGTTCATGCGTGTGGCGAGGACATTGAGATCTTGGAAAGTTTTACCATACATTGTAGCGCAGTCCATAATGACGGCGGGTCCACGTCAAAGAAGCCTTACGGCGGATTGGCATAGCCCACGGTGTTATGGACTCGCTCAGCGGGAGTATTTGGCGTTGTCGGTGTACCTATGCAGGAGGACAAAGATCCGGATCTTCAAGTCGCTTGTGATCCCTGTCTTACTCTATGGTTGTGAAGACATGGACACTAAATAGTGACTTGAAAAGACGAATCAATGCCTTTGGTAATAAGTGTCTTCGCAGAAATCATGGGGTATCGCTGGGATGATTTACGTGTCAAATCAGCGATTGCACCGTGAGACTGAATCGAGGCCTATTACCTGCATAGTCCGTCAGCGCCAACTTCGGCTATATGGGCATGGTGGCATGCTACCCTGAAACCGATCCTTCCCATCGGGTTGTATCTGTAAGAGACAATCCGGCGTGGAGGAGGCCAAGGGGGCGCCCACAAGGCTCGTGGCTGGGCAAGTTGATGTTTTTTGTCGAGAGCTGCTTGTATGGGAAAGGAGCCTGCATGGGAGCTCGCGCGTGGTGACCCCGGGGGTGGCGTCGTAGGGTGGGCGAGCGACGCGCCCCCCGGCGTATGCCCCAATGATTGATTGATCTGGAGATACAAGCTTAAAACAACGCGAAAACAGGGTAAATTATCATTCATGATTATAAACGATTGTGTATCATCTTCAGTGACACATAAAAATCAGTATGATGCTATAATTCTATATATGCCGCCTGCGACATGACTGCAGATGGCAACTATACTGTTATCTATGGTAGAGTCTAGATTGAGGCCACACTCCCGATCATTCTCCCTCATTCATCTTATACTGTTTCCCTCCGTTCTCTCTCTCTATCTCTCGGCGTCCCTCTCGCTCTCGTCTCACTCTCCTCTCTTCTCTCTCCTCTCTCTCTCCTCTCTCTCTCTCTCGCTCCTCTCTCTCTCTCTCTTCGCTCTCTCTTAATTTACAGCATGCAATTACAATATTTAATAAATTCATCTTATAAATGTTTCCACCCTCTCTCTCTCTCTCTCTCTCTCCTTGATTATACAGCATGCAATATAATATTTAAAATCTCTTATCTGTTTCCACCCTTCTCCTCTCTCTCTCTCTCTCTCTCCTCTTCTCAGCTCTCTCTCTCCTTCCCCTTTT
>JACEEZ010012570.1:20000-21521 GCA_016584305.1 Chionoecetes opilio | reverse complement strand
TATCGAATCTCGACTTAAGTGGCTTTTCTGTGGTTTAAGATGGGTATGCTAAGTATGTTTTGCATATAAATATAAAAGTCCATTTTTGCATAGCAAGAAGTGCTCAAACCAAAAAGTTGAAGAGGGCAAACTACCCACCCGTAAAATTCAACTTTACATTAGAAAACACCCTGCCAAATTCGAAATAATCTATATTTTACTTTTCATTGGACCTACGGCGTACCCTAGTATGGGTGGCTGAGGACAGTGAAGACAGCTCTACGGCGTACCCAAGTATGGGTGGGTGGCTGAGGACAGTGAAGACAGCTCTAGAGAAGCAATCCATAGATGAATGGGTGTCATGGTCTGCCTACCATGCCGATGTCCAGCAAGCAGTGATCCCACCTGCCGCGATCAATGCACTGTTGCCTCTGTTCCTAGACAGCGCTTTTAATTGAAAATTAAAGTTTCACAGATGATCTTACAACACAATTTCATGCAAGCTGTTCTGGACACCACAATAACCTAAATGTGTATTTCAATTAATTTGTTTTCTGAGGTCACTGACCTCATTTAAAGCACTTGTTCAGTCATGGTTGCATCCTGTGATTATGTATAAACAGGCTTTCCAGAAGATAAAGGGACCAACACATGGTAACAATACCTTTTTAATGATTCCCAAAACAGACAACTGCAGCAGAATCGTGAAAAAGAACAATTTCAATATAATTGAGGTCATTGACCTCTCCTATCCTCAGAGATCAAATCTGACTTATCTCCCGATCTGAAAATGAACCTAATGGTATGTACTAACACTGGTAAACATTTCATGCTTAAGTCATAATTTGCACAATTGTTATGATTATCTGCTGCACTATTATGTTTGGAGGGGATCCACTCATACAGCTCTCCTAAACAGGGTTGAGTCTGATTTGAGCTTTTCGTCTCTTCAACTCTCCTCCTCTGACTGACTGTCTTCAATCTTTAAATTACCGCCGCATATTTTTATCTTGCTATATTTGATGATTATTGTCAGTCTTCTGCTTTTCTGAACTTGTTAAGTCCATGCCTACCCCCTCCCGTGGCCTTGCTGCACAAGGCTTTCTACTAATTCTCATTCCTACTACATTGATCTTACTATAGCAGGAGGTAACCAGTATATTTACTCTTTCATCCCTTTCACGGCTATGCTCTGGAACTTTTTTCCTGTTCCTATTTTTCCATCTTCCTTATACAATTTTTTTTTCTTCATGAGAGGAGTGTCAAGACACATCCCGAACTAAATCGGCCCACCTCCCTTTAAGCAATCTCTTACTGTCTTCTATAACGGGGACTAGCAGCTTAAGCGGGATCTGGTTACTTTTTGTGTGTCCTTAGCCAGTCCTAAAAAGATGAAAAGAAAACATTTCTATGACCCTTAAAAACAGTATCAAAATGATGAATAGTTTGGGAAACACTAGCAAAAAAAGTTTTTTCTCAACTTTTCAGCAATACAGAAATAGACTAACCTTAAGAGCAGCAAAAGTACATTGCACAAAGATC
>JACEEZ010012570.1:0-15000 GCA_016584305.1 Chionoecetes opilio | reverse complement strand
AACATCACGCACCTGCTGCCGTGAACTGTGAGATAGAGTCTTTGCATAATATAGCCGTACGCTGATACCTGATGTCCGCTGGTCACTGTATCTTGGCGATTCCTGCTCAGTGATGGCGACGAGGGCATCTCCACATCCAGCTGGTCCTCTGCAGCCAAGCCACCTTCTTCGGCACATCCGGTTAGCGCGTCAGCTTTGTTCTCGCGGAAGACAACGAACCTTATCTCTAGAACTAGGCCATATTTCTTCACGATGGCCCGCACGTCGGTCTAGCAGCTGCGCGTTGCGTATCACATCTCGCTTGGAGGGCCATGGTCTTCATCGATGCTTTCTTGACAGTGCCTTCACCAAGTATACGACGCCTTGATTCCTTCATAATGGGTAAGGCTGGGTGACTAATTTTCCAACAAATGGGCGAGTTCAGTCACCCTTGATGCTGCATCCAAGCTCAGCAAGGCTTTATGTGAGAGCACTCATTCCCGTTGTCACCAGCATGCGTCTTCTTACTCGCCGCTTCATCCTCTAAGACTGCTCCCACGCGAGAGAACTTGCATCTACCCAAAGAATTTTCATCACCCTTCACATCCCACCGTCCTCGGGGCCGGATCTGATCTCTTCACCTGCCTCAATGTTTCCTCGATCATAAAGCGCAGCATTGAGTCGGTGATCTCATCTTCCCAGAAGTGTGGCCGCATTGGCTCGACGCCTTTTCAGTATGACGGCCGCCACTCTCAGCCACCCACACAGGCAGGTGGACTTTCAACTGCCCGCAACAGAGAAAACACCGTCCGCCTCGTCCAGTTCTCAGGCAGGTCTGCGATTTTGTTGTCCACCGCTTCCCAAAGAGGCCTCGGCGCTCCCCACCCCAAACTCTCATGCCAAGCACTCGAGTCCTTCGTGCACCAACTCCGTCAAGGCTTGCAGATCAGGCCGTTCGGCTTAGGTTATTCTCAACTTTCGCGGCAGAGGCCACACACTGTCGTCACACTAGTATGTCGTCCAGATACGGTGAGCTGCGGAAATTAATTCTCCCGTCCCAGCTGAGCACTGTGCTCAAAACCTTTTTCAGGACGAGAGGTGCGATGTTCCAGTGCCCAAAGCCCACCTTGTCAGGCAAGTACCGACATCCTCAACACCACCGTCTGTATTAACCACAAAAAATAAGGAAAGCGACTGGTGGACATGGATTTGCAGGTATGCTTTACGCAAATCCAATAGCGACTCTCTGAACCTCGTCTGCGCCACTCTCTAATTTTCTCCGCTCAGATTCCTCATCGGCGGTGTGCACCATCAGATACAAAGAGTTAAGTTCAGACGAAATTCCATCCTGCGTACTTTTTTCTTATTACGTTGCACACAGCCATCAGGGGTGAATAGTTTCCTCCACTGGCCCGTTACAACCTTACTGTACGGAACCACCAACCATAGGCCTTGATCCATTGACCAGTTCATTATTCTGTCCTCGTATTCCTCGCGGGGCCGCTTGAGGCACGCGGATTACTCTGAAACTGTTTTCTGCAGTCACGGTGGCCCCGTGCCACTGCTCCACTTCCATGACACAGTTCCCACTTGGGCTTTCAACGTCCATATGTCACTCCAAAGTCCACTTTTCATCAACGGTCTCCCTGTAAGGCAATTGCCGCCGCTGTCAGAACCTCGAATTCCTCGAGTACCAAACGTTTACGTCGTCCAACGAGCGCAGTGTCACACCACACAAGGCCATTTATACTATTCATACATACACATAAAAAAAAGTCAAAACCAGCGCCTGGTTCGCATCACAAGCTCACTCTTGTCACTAGACGGTCCCGAAGCAGTGCTCCTCACCATCCCCCATCCCATACACCTCACAACGCTCACGCGCCTCATTCGGGGGGGGGGGGGTACGATCAGGCTAACGTTCACTTTCTTCCAACGAGAGCACAATGGGGGCGTACACGATGCACCTCGTGTGCCTGCCAGGTGTCGACAAAGGACCCGTCACACTTTACTTTTCTCCATCAACAAAAAACCGAACCGCGGCAGGCGCTCGTCTACAGTACAGTCCGGAGAGAAGCTGGTGCCAGTGCTACCTCTCCCGAGCCATTCTCGGGCACGATGAAGCAATGGTGGCCGAGCTGCCTACCAGCTTGAAAAACGCACGTTGCTGCTGCTTCCACGGCACCCGCCGCGCCCGGCCAGACCGTTCCCGGGCGTATGTATTCGGTTGGTTACACACTGACTCCCACACTAGTCGAGACGCCGCTGAGTTGTTCCTGTGCAGATCGCCCAGAGTCCAGCCGGGGTGTGTCGTCCCCCTGCGCCAGCGACCCCCCTCTACCAGGACGGCACGTGCCGGCTCCAAACCTGAGTGATATCCTGTCTTCTAGGCCCGTGAACCGGCTCTCAGGATGTGGCTGACTGAACTAGGAAGACCAGCCACAAAGCACAGATCAGGCCATTGTCAGTTATTTCCTCCGAAACAGGGCAGCCAGGCGGCGCAGGTAGGTTGAGTCAACTGACTCACCATCCTGAAGCCGGCCGAGTGACAAACTGTTTCGAGCGCAAACTTATTCCGCGGCGAAGGCGGATGAGGCGCAGCTTTTAATCTTGCTGAAGTCGTTTTTTTGTCTGCCTGTTAGCTGCTGTGTAGACGATGATGCGCCTGCAAGTGAGTTCGAAAGGTACGACGGTGTGTAGCTCAGTAATCCCTTCGCATCCGGCACACCAGCTCCAGCTTCTCCAGCCATTCTCCCCCTGCATAACGCTACAGTCCGAACTCCTGGTATCAAGCGGAGTCGTCGCCAGGCCATCTACACGGGGCGTCAGAGTCTTCAGGCTTCATCACTGGTGACTGTGAAGGGGCATCGATAAGCTTGGTTAGTTGGTAATCAGGCTCAATGAAGACAACCGATACTTATGTCCGTTTTATTTGCACTGCCTTATCATAAAAGCATAACCCCTGGTCAAACTCAACGGTTGGCTGCTCGGGGGGCCCCGAACAAGATTTGGAATCGAAACAATATATAATATGAAACACTCACAACAAACAAACAATTATATGACACAAGCACCTCAACGACATAAGGGTGGCACAATTATCCTTAGTACAAGAAAGGGAAGAAGCGGGGGGGGTTTAGCCTAGTTATTAGATTACCATGTATATATTTATATATATAATACAAATATATTATATATATATAGGGGAATAAACAATCAAAAGTAGATGGATACTACACACATAATATATACTGTATATAGAAAAATGAAGGCATAATATAAAACCACAACAATATACAAGATTATATATATAACAAACAATCCAATAACCATAAATACAATAATTATAAAATACCAAAATAAAAATATATATACCGGTGTATAGTATGTATATATTACGAGGTGAGAAAAGAAAGTAATGAATATATATAGTATATATATATATATATAAAGAGAAATAAACTCTAATATATAATAATAATACATCGGTATATATGTGGCGGAGGAGGATGGATGCGAGTAGGCGGGTCGCAGGGGCCGTCATAAAAACAATAATGGGGCGGGGAGGATATATATATATATCTTCTATATATAATGGCGTATAAATCTCTATATATATATAGATATATGTCACGGGTGCCAGTGTAATGATAATTCTACTATATATATCTTATAATATATATAGTATATATAACCCAATATTATCTAGGTTAGAGTAGCAGATTATAATAAAGGGTATAATATATATATATATAAATAATAAACAACACATACACACAATACGAAAAAATAACATATAAATACTCATTATATATATAGTTATACTATAATCCATCATATATAAAGTAACTATCTATATACTCAATATACTATATATATATATATATATATATATCTATATATATATATAGATATATATATATATATATTCTATAACTCTATATATATATATATATTTACCCCTTTTTGCTGTTCCCTTGGCCAGTTCCTTGTGATGTAAAATATATATATATAGATGTATATATATATTATATATATATATATTATATATATATATTATATATATATATATCTACATGTTATATATTAATATATATATATATATATATATAGATATATATATAATATATATAAATATATATATATATAGTATATATATATAATATATATATAGATATCTATATCTATATAGTATATATATATATATATATATAGTATACATATAGATAATATATATATATTTACATCAAAGGCACTAACCAAGGGCACAGCAAAAATGGGTAAACACAGAAGCCGCTTAACAGTTTGCCAGTCCCTATAAATACTACAGTAAGAGAATAAAATACCAACATCAGGGTAGGCCAATTCGTACTGGAGGTGTCTTTGTTACTCCCTCTTTTGAAAAGATTTAAGTCATAGGAAAGTGGTAAAAATAGAACAGGAAGAGAGTTCCAGAGTTTTACCAGTGAAAGGGAGGAAAGAGTAATATAACCTGATTACTCTTTGCATTAGGAAAATGAGCGAATAGGGATGACAATGCTAGGAAGTCTTGTGCAGCGAGGCCGCGGGAGTGTGGAGGCATTCGAGTTAGCAAGTTTCAGGAAGAGCAGTGAAGCATGAAAAGAACGGTAGAAGAGAGCAAGAGAAGCAACATTGCGGCGGTGATTTTAAAGATTGAAGGGACAGTTCAGTCAGTAGGAGAGGAGTTGATGAAGACGAAAAGCTTTGACTGCGAATACCCTGTTTAGGAAGCTGTATTAGTGGATGCCTCCCAAACCTGATGAGACCCTACTCCATACATGGGCGGATTTAGGCCCCTTATAGAGCCGAGCAATTGGAGGGAGAAAAAAAAGGACGCAGACGCCAATAGCACACCTAACTTCTTAGAAGCTGTTTTAGCAAGAGACATGAGATGTGAGATTTCCGTTCAGATTTTTTGGTAAAAGATAGTCCTAGAATGTTCATTGTAGAAGGAGACGTTTGAGTGTCATTGAGAGGAGTGGAAGTGTTATCTGGTAGGTTTGTCGATAGATATGTGAAGAAATTGGGTTTTTGAGGCATTGAACAAACAAGGTGTTTGCTTTGCCCAAGCAGAAATTATAGAAAGATCAGAAGTTATATATTTATTTATTAATAAGTTATAGGTCATCTTAATATTAAATAAAGTGGTGCATAGGCTAAATAAATCATAGATATATACATATATATGTATATATATATATATACCTTCTTATGTATATATATAAATATATTATCTATATATATATATCTATACTATATCTATATATTGTCTATATGTGTAATATATAGTATATCCATATCTATATATATATATATATATATAATATATATAATATATATATATAATATATATAATATATATAATATATATCATATATATATATATATATAGTATAGCAACAGATGATAATGTATATATAATATATAATAATTAAATACTCATCGTATCATAATAACCATAACATACACCTCATAATAATCTAATAGAGTCGTCATAGGTAGATGCTCTATCTACGGTACCTGCTACCAGTCTGCGTAGGAGAATGTCTATTACGATATATAAATATCATAATCATAAATATCATATATATATCTCTATATACCACATACATTATACATGTATATAGATGTGTATATATATATATATTATCTATAAAGGTAAGATAATATATAAGATATTGTAATAATATATAAAAGGGAGGGGGCAAAAAAAAACAACAAAAAAAAAGTCTCTATATATATCTATATCTCTATCTATATATATATAGATCTATATCTATATATATATATATCTATATATATATCTCTATATATATCTCTATATCATCATGTGTATCATATTCTGCTATTACTATAATATATACCAAAATCGGGTATCGATATATATCATCCCTCAATAACTCATAAGTCCGTAAGATACAAATAATAAAAAAAATAGTTAAACCATATAATGTATAACCTCATGTATGATCTCTCCTCTCTATAGCATATAGATATCTCTAGCTATAGATATCTATCTCATAAGATCTATATATCTCTCTATATCTAGATATATCCCTATCTATATCTACTACTACACATATCTACTAATAGCTATATACTTTTCTCTATCTATCTTCTATTAAAAAACATGCGTGAGGAGGGGCAAGGTCACTACCAAATACAATATATATCATATAATATATTGTAATAACAAAACAATAAAAACATGTATAACAGAACATAACATAAAACACAACAAGCGGCTAATCAAATATACATGTGATTAGATATAGGTACTCTATATATATATGAACATGGTATTTATTGCATGCATATATATATATATCTATATATATATAATATGTATATACTAAAATCAGATAAACATATAGACATGTATTATATAATAGGTATATCTATATATACAAATAATACAATATTATAATATAAATATTATATTATATATTTATATTATCTATTATATATATACATAGTATACTACTTAATATAATAAGTTGGGCGGATATAGTAGAGGTGCTATATCAACTCTCTCCATGTAATACTCACAGGTAGGCTACGGGAATTAATCTCTCATAAATCATCATCAATCATAAATAATAACTCTCAAATATCTCATCCATGTATATCTCAATATTATATCCATCTATATATATCAAACTATCTATACCAAACAACAACACCCCGGTCTAAATACCACATCATATATATAAATACAATCCTATATATATATATACTATATTATCTCTATATATATATATATTATCTTTCTATATATTATATATATACTATCTATATCTAGTAATCTCACTATATCCATGTATATATCTCCATTATCTCTGATCCTATCTCTCTATATCATATATATTATCTATATCTCCTAGTATCTATCTATCTCTATCTCTATCTCTTCTTCTCCTTTATCTCATTCATATACATGTCTATCTATATTATCTATATATATATCCGATTTATCTATCTATATATCATATCTCCCTGTATACTATGGGGTAATCTGATATATAATACATATAATATATATCTATAATATATACGTACATGTACTAATTTATAAATATCATATATATCTATATATATATATATTATATATATATATATATATGTATATATCTCACTATATAGACAGAGAGTGCTCTAGGAGGAGGAAGGAGTCTGAGGATGGAATCTACATCTCTCTATATCTCTCTGATATCTTCTTATCTACTCCTCGCATATCTCTCATCTCTATATCAATTGACGAAAGAGTAAGGTAGACAATACCATGTCTCTTACATAAGAACTACTAAATGTCTATATATGATATAATAGAGATATATATAATATTATATCTATATATATCTATACTATATCCTGTATATATATAATATATATATATAGTGGTGTTGTATATATAAGATACTCGTATCTCTATATCTATATAATATATAGAGTATTAGATATATATATACCATGTTATTATATATATATATATATATATTATATATATATATATATATATATATATATATAATATATTTATATATAGATATATATATATTTACATCGCAAGGAATGCCAAGGGCACAGCAAAAATGGTAACTCAAAGCCCGCTTAGTTTGCCAAAGTCCCTATAAAGGAGACAGTGTAACGGACGAAATAAAATACAAACGAGGGTAGGCAATTCAGTTCGAGGTGTCTTGTTACTATTCTTGTGAAAAGATTTAAGTCATAGGTAAGGTGGAAAAATAGAACAGGAAGAGAGTTCCGAAGTTACCAGTGACAGGGATTAAAGAAGTAATATCTGATTAACCTTGCATTAGGAAAATGGACAGTAATAGGGATGAAATGAGTAGAAGTCTTTGTGGCAGCGAGCAGCGGGAGTGGGGAGGCATGCAGTTAGCAGTTCAGAGAGCAGTGATGATGAAATAACCGGTAGAAGAGAGCCAAGAGAAGCAGCATTTCCGGCGTGTGATTAAAGATTGAAGACAGTCAGTCAGAGGAGAGGAGTTGATGAGACGCAAATCTTTTGACTCACCGCTGTTTAGGAGGAGCTGGATTAGTGGATCCTCCCCAAACATGTGAGACATACTCATACATGGGCGATAATGCCCTTTAGAGAGCAAGCATTGGGACGGAAAAAAAAAAGGACGCAGACGCCACAGCACCTTCTTCTTAGAAGCTGTTTTAGCAAGAGATGAGTGTGAGATGTCCAGTTCAGATTTTTGGTAAAAGATAGTCCTAGAATTTCAGAATTGTAGAAGAAAGGTAGACAGTTGAGTGGTCCTTGACGCTGAGGGATTAGTTTTTATCTTGTAGGTTTTTGTCCGAGTAGATTAGGTGGACAGAAATTGGGTTTTTGAGCAAGTGAACAAAACAATGTTTTTGGCTTTACCCCAATCAGAAAATTTATAAAGATTCATAGGTTAGGCGCTCGGGTGGCATCTCTCCGTGAATCACTTAGTTCCTTTGCGTTGGAAGTCTAATAAACGACGTTTGAAAAATGCAGGTTAGAATCATCAGCTTAGAGTGGATAAGCTTCAGAGTTAAACTTAGAAGATCATTATAAATAATAGAGCAGAGAGTGGTTGATCGGACAGAACCCTGGGGAACAACACCACTATTTATAGATTTAGGAGAAAGAACAATGTCCGTCTACAGTAGCTGCAATAGAACGGTTTGAAAAGGAAACTTGTAAATGAAGGTACAGAGAGAAGATAGAAACCGTAATGAGTTAAGTTTTGGAAATTAAAAGGAGTTTGCCAACTCTATCAAAAGCTTTTGCATATTTTCAAGGGCAACACAAAAGTTCATCATCACCGAAACCCCTAAAGGAGGATGACCAAGATTTCAGTTAGGAAAGCTAAGAAGATACGCCAGTAGATGCGCCCTTTTACGGAAACGTCTGTACTGACGATACAGAACTAGAAGGTGTGAGGCAGATAGAATCCCTTAAAGAATCTTCTTATTAAGTTATAAAGATTCAAAAACATAATTAAGAAGGCAGAGTCAACAGCTATAGGACGGTAGTTGAAGTCTGGACTTGAACGGTCACCCTTCTTTGGAACAGGTTGGATGTGAGCAAAAACTTCCAGCAAGAAGGCAAGGTGGAAGTAGATAGAACAAAGGATCGCAAAATTTGGGACCAGGCAGGTGCAAGCAGAGAAGCACAGTTTTTTTGATACAATGGAGGGACCAGTCAGGACGTACCTTCCAGGGATCTAGTGCCGGAAAGGGCAAAGAAACATTATTCCGAAAGGAACCTTATGACAGCATATCTAGAGTCAGGAGTTTGAAGGAGAAGGCGGAACAGCCGCTTCATCACCATAGTGGAATTTTTAGCGAAATGTTTGCGCGAAGAGTTCAGCTTTAGAAGTAGATGAGACAGCTGTGGAAGCCATCTGGGTGAAGCATAGGAGGGAAGATGAAGAAACAAATTTTTAGAGCTTGATTTTATAGCTAGATGCCAATAACGTCACGAGATGAATTTGAATCAGAAGATTTTTGTGATGACATTTTCAATGCTGAATGAAAGAGTTTTTGGTAGTTTGAGTAAATATTTGGCATGATTGCGGCAACAATATAAAGGCATGAGTTTTCAAGGAGTATGGATACTTACGGTACCGTTTGTGACCACTCTCTATCCGGACAGCAATGAGAACAAGCATAGTAACCAGGTTGACGGGCTTTTTAGGATTAGAGAAAGTAATGTGGAATGTACCTCCTGCCAGAGACTATGACCTCCAGTTATGCGTCGCACAAGAGATGGGTCTTTGACATGGATAATCTATATTTATAATCTTATTATATATATGATACTATATAGATTATATTTAATATATTTAATAATAGCATAAATATATAAATATATATATATTATATATATATATATATATATATATATATATATTATAGTCTATATATATATATATATATATATGTATAGATAATCTTTATCTATATCTATCTATCTATCTATCTATCTATCTATCCTATCTATCTCTCGTCTCTATCTTCTCTCTCTCTCCTCGTCTCTCTCTCTCTTCTCTCTCTATCTCTCTCTCCTCAACAACCATCATCGTCTCAAATCTCTCGGAAAGGTACGTCTCTCGATCTCGGGAAACTAGGTCCTGCATGCAGGTGATGCTCGAAGGGGGGGGGAGTCGGTCATTGGCAAATCAGGGGGGGGGAGAGGAATAGAGAAATAAAACGAACAAAGTCGGGGGGAAAAAAGGTTAAGAGAAAAAAAGAGGTAGGGCGAAGAAGATCACGTGGGAAGGGGGGGGAGAGGCGATACTCAAAGTTCTACAATGCGTTCAAAAGGTGTCCTCTCTCTCTCTCTCTCTCTCATCGTCTCTCTCTCTCTCTCTATGTAACAGCGGGGGTGCTCTCGGGGGGCGGTCACCTTTTCTCGCTCCTCTCAGGGGGGGATCTTCGTCTCTCTCTTCTCTCTCCCTCTCTCTCTCTCATCTCTCTATATAGATATATATATATATGTATATATATATATATATAATATATATATATATATATATATATATATATATATATATATCTATATATATATAATATTACATATATATGTATATATATATTAGGTGTTAACCTTTATTTGGCAATTTTCGAAACTCACTGGACGGGCGTCTATATTGATCCATTAGTCTTAAAACGACGTGTGCAAAATATTTTTGAAAATGATTTTATTTAGGGTCGCGCAATGAGTCTAAAATCTGACATATTTCACAATAATTTTTACTAGGTTCTTGGTTTATTATACTAATACATGCATGAACATTTTTGGCTTGTATGTCGCAAGCTATGAATCTAGGAAGCCCTTTAACATGTTTGTACTGGTTTGTGGTGAATTGGAAGTATCTTCTCTGTCCACCCCCTCTCTATTCCCACGTTTCCAGGACTGAATTTCGTACAATAAGTTAAAAACATGTTCACCGGGCAAGGCAATAAACTTGCTTGAGCTTTCGCCTGATCTGTCCTGAGCGGGCAGCCGCTGCGTGGGGCGCATCAGGATTTGCTGTCCTGGATTGGGTGCCCCCTCCCCGTGCCCGCTGGTTGGCCGCGGAAAATCATTTAAGCCAATCAAGATCTACCTGTTACCGCCCGAGTCCATAGCAAGTTTTCCGCCCTCACTCTGCCAGGAGATAGATAGATATTATTGTTTTATGAGGCGCCGAAACCTGCGGGGTTTATTGACGCCTTCTTTAGCAAAAGCCAGTAAAATTTAATATACATTTTTTTTTTTTTTGGATATAATGCACCAAAAAATATTTACAATAACAAAATATAATAAAACAAACAATATTGTTATTAAAAAGCCAATACTAAAGAATTTAAAACTCATAATTTTTTTTTGTTCAGAAGGCCCAACCCTCTTCCCATAGGGAATGTCCCTCAAATGTCCCGGGAAAGAAACCAAACCCTCTCTCCAATTTGGCGGGAGAGAGAAAACGGTAGCACCGTCCGCTCCCCGACACCGGGACAGAATTCTCCAACGTCATGAGAAATGGGGGCCCATATGAAACTAGGACACTACGACCACAAGTGGCCGCCACATTCAAGGGGACCCAAGCAATCATTCACCAGTAAGGAGGGTGCCCCCCCCCTCCAAAAGGAATCCATGTTGTATATAAGTGTGAACCCAATACGCCAGTATCGGTGCCAAGGCAAGTAGTCCCATCTCCCGGGATACACCGCATAGCTCCTCACTGCAGGGAGAGTAAATCTGGAATTTGACTGCCTCTTCCCGCTTTTTTTCCAATCACCGGTCTCGACGTACGTGGGTCCCCCGTCCCCTTTGGTTTCCGTTGCGAACATCCCCCCGACTGCGGACCCGGCCACGAGACCGTCCACTGCTCAAGAATGTTGGTGTCCCCCCCTGACCCCGACAGGGCAGAGTGGCCATGGTCGACGGCCCAACGGTTCCCCCCCCTTCCGTTGGCCATCTTCTTTGGTACTGGAGCCTGAGAGGAATGAGTTGTCTTTCACCCTTGCGTTTTCCCTTCCGACGAATTCACCGGCACATTTGGACGAAAGCGGGAGCTGGTGTGGAGGGCCTGCAAGGAGGAATAGGCTCCAATGACCCTCCTCGACGAGCCAACGGTCGAAGCTTACAATCTCCACTGCATCTGGCTAAAGAAAAAACTGTTACAGTTTCGTTGACGTTCCTGTCACGCCGTCCTTCTTCCGAGATCCTTGGTTGGAATGTGGTCTTCCTTTGGCAGTCGATAACCCAACGGCGTTGCCCCGACAAGCGCGGGACTACAACCGCGCCTGCCCATGCCTGCTTCAAGGGGAACTGCGGCACTGGTGAAAAGTCTTTTCGCTGAGTGGCTGGTCCGCCCTGATTGCCCAGGTCAAACCCTGGCTCCTCCACCAGAACGAAGGTATCAAGAGGCAAGTTTCCAGTCCTCCCAAGTCGTTGGAGGGAACACGTGAGGAAATACCCGAACGCCCGTAAAGTTTTCAACATTGACTGTGAACTAGGCGACAATTATGGGAGATGGTGGCCCATGAGAACCCCCCCAAAGAGGGGCTACTATTCGAGGAAGAGGGGACCTAGAATCAAACGCGGTGAAAATAACACGTGGCCCCTTAACCAACTACGGTTTATATTCCCCTCCCAAAATAATGTTAACATTCAATCTTGTTCGTGGAAACAAATAATTTTTGAAAATGACCTATAATCGGCAAACATGAAAATTTCAATTCTTACAGAAAAAATAAATAAATTTCCTACGCCCTCACTTGCGCGAACACCCCTAAATATTTAAATTTCTAGACAGATCTCTACCATAACACTGGTTTGTTTCTTTGAGCAAATTGAGAGAACACTTTCGGACCTGCCACCCCCGTCCCAGGGGTAAATTGTGGCCAGAAAAAAATTCTTAAAATTCCACATTAATAAAGGGGTTAACCCTAAAATTATATAATATATATATATATCTATACATAATATATATATTATATATGAATAATATGTAGTATATATTAATATATTATTATAAGATATATATATATAGTATATATAATAATACATATAATATATATATATTATATATATAATATATCTATATATATATTATTATATATATAATACAGTAATACATAATATATATCTCTATTATAATATATATATTATATATATAATATATATATATATATATATATATATATATATATACAATTGATCTAATAAATTATAAGCGAAAGTGTGTCTTGGTTCCTGTCGCTGTTGTTGGGTGTGGTGGTTGGTGTGTGGTATAGGTTTCCGTGCCCCCCCCGGTGTTTTGCAAAACAACCTCATATGGCACATTGTTTTGGAATCAGGTTTGAACTCAGGGGAAGGTCCAAAGCCCATTTTATGAGATGAATCCGAGTCACTTTGTTTTTGTTTCTTTTTTTTTTTTAAAAGCAGACCCTATTAGCGTATAATGGTGAAAAAAAAAAAAATGGGTTTGCGAGAAATTTTGGAGGAAACCTTTGATGTTTAGGGGTGAATGGGTTAATGGTGAGTGAAATGGGGTGGGGGTGAGGGGTATGGGTGTGGGGGGTGAACTTGGTTGGTGGAATGGGTTGGGGGGTTGTATGGGTTTTGGGGGTTGATTTGGGTCGGATGGTGTGGAAGGGAATAGGTTGGGGGGGGATTGGGTAATGGTAAAAATATAAGCCGGAAAGTGTGGGGTCCCCTGTCTGTTCCTGTTCCTTGTCTGTGTGTGGTGTGGTTGTTGGTGTGTGTCCCTGGTATATGGGTTTTTTCCGCCACCCCCCCCGTGTGCGCCAACACCCTCAATATGGCCACAATTTTTGGAACCGGGTTTGACCAGGGGAATGTTTTAAGCCCAATGAAGTATGATTTGATTCCGAATGACCTTTTCTTTTTTTTTTTTTGTAGGCAGCCTAATTGCGATAATTGTTGTGAAAACCAAAAGTGTGGTTTGCGAGAATTGAGGAAACTTGATGGTAGGTGATGGGTTAATGGGTGAGTGAAAGGGTGGGGTGATGGGTATGGGTGTGGGGTGATGGGTGAGTGAATGGGTGGGGGGTGATGGGTTCGGGTGATGGATGATGGGTGAGGGAATAGGTGGGGGTGATGGGTAATGGGTGAGTGAATGGGTGTGTGGTGATGGGTAATGGGTGAGTGAATGGGTGGGGGGTGATGGGTAATGGGTGAGTGAATGGGTGGGGGTGAAGGGGTAATGGGTGAGTGAATGGGTGGGGGGAATACATACATTTCTACATCCATGATTTCAGGAAAGTTAGAAGGGGCTATCGGGAGAGTCCGTGTTTGGTGGGCCGAAGGCCCACCAAACACAGGTGGTGGGCCGAAGGCCCACCACCAATAGCCCTCCGCAGGAGCTAGCCAAAAGTCCGCCCGGAGGGCGGCTTTGCGGCTAGTATATATATAGAGGCAATACTTTCTTCATGAGGGAAGCGAGATCTTATAATGAAGATCTAATAATTTTTATTTTTATTTTAGGTTAGGCATTTTAAAATGCGCAAATCATTTTATAATTTTGTATATTTTCATTTTTAACAAAAAAATGTTTTTATCCGATTTTTAGGATGATGATGGCTTATGTATAGCCGAAACGTAGCAAATAAACAATCAAGATGGTTTCTACCCGCGTGGTTTATATTCTTCATTATATATATATATATAATATATATATATATATATATATATATATATATATATATATATTATATATATATATATATATTATATATATATAATATATATATATAGATATATATATTATGTAATATATATATAATATATATATTATATATATATATATATATATATATATTTTATATATATATATTATTATATTTTTTTTTTTTCTCTTAAACAAACGATGTTGAAAGCTGTCGAACAATCTCTTTTATCAGTTTTTTGTGTACGGTTTTTATTTCTCGTCAAGTTTTTTATTTCATCGTTAAATTTTTCAGAAGTTCTCCCTAAATAGGAGAACCTGCAACCAA
>JACEEZ010012569.1:0-33213 GCA_016584305.1 Chionoecetes opilio | reverse complement strand
ACATCCCGCAAGTCACCCCTTCTTGGACGCCCAAACATCTCCTCAACTCCAGCAATTTGGTTTCAGGCAGGGAGGTCAGCTGCAGACCTTCTCCTCTTCAGTCTGCTTCCTGGAACCACTCGCTGGATAGGGGAAGGACACCTTTGTCGTGGTTGGGACATCGCCGGAGCCTTTGAACAGGGTGTGGCACCGAGGTCTCCTCCCAAGCTGGGGAGCCTGGAGTGCGCGGCGTCCTACTGCAGCTCTCCAGGCCCTACCTCCAAGACAGGACCTTACAGGTGGTGATCAACGGCCACACTTCCAGCCAGCAACCCATCCACGCCAGCGTCCCGCAGGCAGCGTACTGGGCCTTTCTGTGGAATGTCTATTTCAATGACATTCTCCAGCTCATTCCTGAGGCCCAGGGCCTACGCTGATGACTGCACCCTTGCCCTTCCCCTGCGACAGAAGTGACTGGCAGGACACGGTGTGCCGCATCAACCGGGCATTGGACAACATCGTAAACCTGGTAGTCGATGGCAGGTCAGGAGATGACAATCATGACGATAATGACATTGTAACTGATTATATTCGAGACCACGTACACAGGACGACCCTTATAAAAACTGCTGACCCAATGGGCTTTTCGGGCGCCTCGTAGCTCGACGCCACATTTCGACGCTGAGCTTACTGCAGCCATTAGGCGCAGAAAGTCCCCTGCCCGGGTCGCAGCAAAATTAAAAAGGGACCATACTCTCCCACCTCCCAGATCGAGCCTTGGGCGGCTGAGGGACGTCCTGAACGCGGCACTCTCGGCCGGATACTTCCCTGACTACTTCAAGGGGGCGGAGATGCGGATGATTGTCAAGCCGGGGAAGGTCACTACCGACCTGACAGCTACCGTCCCAATCTCCCTTCTGGAGGTTCCAGGGAAGGTCTCGAGAGGGTCCTCATCAGGCGTTTGCGTGATCCCCTGGAGGAGGCGACCTGTATAACCCGGCTCAGTATGGATTCCGGCGGGGGAGGGGCACACCTCACGCGATTGCCGGGCCACGGAGACCCTGGCTGTCCACGAGGCCTCCGGGAGTCGGTGTAATCTTGTCCTCCGGGATGTTAGCAAGGGCGTTTGACAAGGTCTGGCATCTTGGGCTGAAATACAAGTTAATTCACCTAGGCCTGCCAGGTCATGTCGAGCGCTTACTTTGCGACTTCCTGGAGGACAGGGTCCGCCGGGATAAAAGTGGGCCACCACTCTGGCCCCGCGTTTCCCTTGGACACCGGGGTCCCTCAGGGGAGTTGCTCTCTCCTACGCTGTACTCCATCTATACCGGGGATTGCCCTGGCTCCATGGTGGGAGTAAACGTCCTGTATCCGACATTTTTTCGCAGGTCGTCTTCCATCCGGGTCGGTCTAGGGACAGCTTAACGCTCGCACGGGGAAGAGATCGCCAGAGTCAATTCCTATGAAGAGGATTGGAGGTTTCAGACAAACTTGGGGAAGCTCACGTCATCGGGGGATGGCCACCAGGAATCCCGCCCAGCTGCTGGTCGACGGAGACGCCGTGGACTTTCGCCCCTCGGGGTCTCTTCCGGCCTACGCGTGATGGGGGGAGGATACACTGGTCACGTCAGCGAGAGATTTGGGGTCGGGCCAAGGCGGCACTAACCATTTTCTTCCGATTCCGTGATCGGGCCCCAAGATGAAACTCCACCTGTCAAGGCCCTGGTGATCCCGATCCTCACGTATCCGCCTGTCCCGACGCACCCCTTGAGCAGGAGCGCCGTCAGCCGCCTCCAAAGGTGCAGAAAGCTGCACTGCGGTTTGCACTCGATACGAGATGGGATGACTTCATCCCGACAGAGACGCTACACAAGACGCCTGTCTCCCAGCTTTCAACGTCCAGCTCCACGAGATGGCCATGAAGGTGTGGCAGAAGATGGAGTCGGAAGGCTGGGAGCAGTACCTCGCACTCCCCAAAAGCTCCACGCGGGGCACCGGACCGGAGCCCTCATGGTTCCCCAGGGCCCGCTGGCTCTAAAAAAGGGAGCCTGGGCCCTGCTCCCAGATAAACCCTTAGCTGCGTGCAAGTGATTGATTGAATAATTGCTTTTATTGATTGAATGCATTGAATGATTGAAATAAGAAGAAAAACAGACTGCCCCTAGCCGGGACAAGGGCAATTATCGCACTATGTACGTTAATATTATGTTCCTTGGGAATCTTACCCTGTGTATATTACATTGTCTTTGTTGAGTTATGTCTCACGTTTATTATTTTTAAACTCGTCATATTTTTTTCGTCAGTCATCACCCTCATCTTTCCCCGTAGCAGATTGACGCCTATTCCGGCCAATGGGAGAGCCTAGCTCTCCTTCTCAAAGCCACGTCCGCTCCCAACCCAGTACGAGGCGTGAGCCTACCTCACGAATTCGGACCAATACAGTGCTGCTTTTCTCAATCACCCATAGCTCAGTCCCCTTTTTCTCAAAAAACTTGTAAACTTGGTATAACTACTCTATTATGTTCCATATTTTTGCTGCTTTTTTTATTATTATTATGTATGTATGTTCTGTCTATCATGCTATATGTTTCTGTCTATTATACTTTATATGTTTTCTGCCTATTATGTTTCTGTTTTTCCAAAATCAATCTTGGTATAACTAACTACTCTATTCTGTTCTTTATATTTTTTGATGCTTCTTTCATTACATATTATGTCTTATTATGTATGTTGTATAGCTATTGTGTTATTTATTATGATATTATAATTATGTCTTATCATCAACTTGTGAACAACAGCAAGTCGGACCGCCCGGCACCTTTTTTTCTTTTTCTGTATTTATATATTTCTAAACTTTTTATCTTTGTTCCCCCCCTCCCCCCCTTCGTAATTTTCCCCCCAACTTTCTAAATAAAATTTAAACTTGTAACTAGGTCAGCCTGGCCCCTGACAAAACCCAGGCTCTGCTTATCTCCCGCAGGCAAGACAAACGCCAACCTGCCTGACTGGACATACGGCTTGAGGGCCCGATCACTCCCCCTTCAAAGATCTATCTCCATCCTTGGGGTGGAGTTTGACGCGGGACTGACCTTCACCAGTCATGCCAGGGGAGTTGCTAAAAAATTCGGGCCCGGAGACCAGCTGTGTCCGGCGCATCTCCACCTTCTAGATGCCAAGGGGGTTGAGGTCCTGTTACAAGGCTCAGGTACGTCCCCTAATGGAAATACTCCCCCCTAGCATGGTCTTCCTGCCCGCCCTCTTACCTGGCCACACTAGAACCGCGTCCAGAGAAGAGCCCAGCGACTGGTTAAAGACAAACGTCCCCACCACGCGCCTAACTCCTTCCACCCCTCCAGGAGCGCAGGGATGTGGCAGGTTTATGTGTCATGCAAAAGGCACTCATCTCCACACCCCCCCCCCTGGCGCATCAAGCTCCCCAGGCCCCCCGCCGCCCCTTCACTCCCCCCGTGTCCCCCCCCAAACGACGGGAGAAGTGTTTTTCCCCTTCCCCAAGGACAGAGCACCACCACGGTTTTCCCCTTTCCCCCCCACAGCATCTGTGGAACCATTAGTTCACCAAAAACCCACCTCCCCACCACGCCTCGCTACAAGCTTTTAAAGGGGGGGGGAACACTGTTGATGGCCTAAGTTATTAAATAAAAATGGTGTTTTATATTTTTATGTAGCTATAGATAGCTCTAGTATAAAAACCCTTAGCTTTAGCTCTAATAACACCAAAAAGTACAACGGTTTTTTAAAAAAAAATAAAAAGAGAGAGGGAGAGAGAGAAGAGAGAGAGAGAGAGAGAAAGAGAGAGAGGGGAAGAGAGAGAGAGAGGAGAAGAGAGGGGGAGAGAGGGGAGGAGGGAAAGGAGAGAGGGGAAAAAAAAAAAAATCAATTATAAACTTTGACTTTCACTTGACGTGCATAAAAATTAAAAAGGGGCGCTTCATTATTTTTTAATTACATTCACTTTTTTAGAAATAAAAATGTATACGAACATTGACTTGGGGGACTTTAATTTTTAGGCGATATAAAGCTCCCATAGAAAGTAGGGAGTTAGAAAAAAGGACATTTTATTTTACTTTTATCAATTACTTTTTAATAAGGTACACCTGCCGGCAAAGACTATTAAGATTGTTAAAAGTGATGACGTCACTGCTTTCAAATCCCGGAATAAGTCATTTTTTTTATAGTTTTTTTTAACCCCTTGAGACCCAGAACGAAATTTCCATTGTAATTTGGCTACATTAACATTTTTATGAATTGCAAATTAATAATTATATATTAGGACCTGTTTAATTCCTTGTCGAAAAAGAATTTGGTATATTCAGTAAATTATCGTTTTTTATGGCTAACAACAGACAATTTTAATAAAAAGGAAAAATTGGGGTTAAGAGGTTGAGATAGAGTTAAAGTGATGACGCACTTTTTTCAAATAATGAATTAGTCTTTTTTTTATAGGTTTTCTTTAAAGGAGCCAAGGAAAAATTAACCTTTTTAAATCCCTAATAGTAATCCTAATAGGGCTCCAACAAAAAAAAAAAAAAAAAAAAAAAAAAAAACATGAAAATTAATACACATCATGTAGGGGAAAAAACGCACATTTTTTTTCATTTAGATTGCTTTGTTTTGAAGTATTAACATATTTGATTTGATAATGCGTATTTAAGTGTTTATCCTTTTTTTTTTTGGATAATCGTAAAATTAACGCTTTGGTGTGCAATGTTCATTAATTTAGTGTGGATTCATTTTGGGAGAATAATATTTGTTTTTACATCAATCCATCAATTTTTTTTTTGGGTGTGTGTGTGTGTGTTTTTGTGTGTGTGTGTGGTGTGTGTGTGGTGTTTTGTGTGTGTGTGTGTGTGGTTTTTGTGTGGTGTGTGGTGGGTGTGTGTGTGGTGTTTGTGTGTTTTTGTGTGTGGGTTGTGGGGGTGGGGAACAATTTCAGTGTCCCCTCAGAGAATTAAATTTAAACCCACCATTTTTACCTTGTGATAAAGTGCTCACCACCACCACCACCACCACCACCACCAACAGTATACAGGCAACACCATCCTACAAGCATCACCATCATCACTTATGTCATCACCACCGCTACCATCTTTTCATCACCACTACACTACTATCACCACCACCATCATCACACTCACAACCTAACGACCACAATACCTTAAACCATCATCATCATTAACCCCATCTACACAACTGTCATCACCTTCACCACTACTAACATCTCCAACACCGCTACCCTTGTTTCTATCATCACCATCGTCCTTCTCTCTTCTCCCCTCTTCTCTCCTCCCTTCTCTCTCTCTTCTCCTCTCTCTCTCTCTCCCTCTCCTCTCTCTGCCCAGCCGAAAAATGGGGTCAGAACTCTGTTGCCAAGTTTGGGTCGGGAGCGTGAGAGATAAAAGACAAAAAGGAGGCCCCCCCAGATCCTCTCTCTCTCTTCTCTCTCTCTCTCTCTCTCCCCTCTTTTCTCTCTCTCTCTCTCTCTCTCTCTCTTTTCTTCATTACTTTTTCTCAACCATTTTTTTCCACCTGTCCGTCTGTCTGTCTCTATCTGTCTCAGTCTTTCTCTATTTATGTCTCTGTCTATTTGTCTGTCTGTCTCACTGAGCTAGTCTCTCTCTCTCTCTCTCTCTTTTCTCTCTCTCTCTCTCTCTCTCTTCTCTCTCTCTCCCCTCTCTCCTCTCTCTCTCTCTCTCCCCTTAGAAATAAATTTAAAGGGTACCTACCTCCACCTCTCACTTTTCCCAATATACCCCTTCCTCCTCCTCCTACCCCCTCCTCCTCCTCCCCCTTTGCCAACCCTGATTTTCGTGAGTTAGATAAAAGCGTGATAGATGAGCGACCAGGGACATTGATCGAAGTTGAGGGAAGAAGGGATGAGGAGAAGGAGGAGAATGAATAAAAAAAGAAAAAACATTTGGGTAAAATAGTGGAGCTGGGAAACGAGGATGAAGAAAAAGAAGAAAATAAGAAAAGATGATAATGATGCCGATGAAAGAGAGAGAGAGAGAGAGAGAGAGAGAGAGAGAAAAAAAGAGGTATAAATGGTATTAAGGAAAAAAAGGGTTTGATAGTTTTCCAGGCGTGTTACGATAGTCGGGGCAACATTAGGAAGAAGTTCGATATTTTTCCAGGCGTGTACGATAGTCGATGGGAACATTAGGAAAGAAGTTCGATAGTTTTTTCCAGGCGGTACGATAGTCGATGCAACATTAGGAAAGAAGTTTTTTAGTTTTCCAGGCGTTTTACGATAGTCGATGCAACATTAGGGAAAAAAGTTTGATAGTTTTCCCGGCGTGTACGATAGTCCCATGCAACATTAGGAAAGAAGTTTGATAGTTTTCCAGGGGTGTACGATGTCCGATGCAACATTAGGAAGAAGTTCGATATTTTTCCAGGCATGTACGATAGTCGATGCAACATTAGGAAAGAAGTTCGATAGTTTTCCAGGCGTGTACGATAGTCGATGCAACATTAGAAGTTCGATAGTTTTCCAGGCGTGTACGATAGTCGGTGCAGCATTAGGAAAGAGTTCGATAGTTTTCCCGAGAGGAAGCCAGCAGTCGCCGCGCAAGAGCTGTTGGTGGGATAACAAGCCAACCCCGTGGCAGCGGGCCATGCATGCCCCCCCACGGTTCCTCTTCCCACCTCCTTCCCCGCCATGCAGCCCATAAGTGCTGCGCCCCCTCCCATTGTCCCTCGACTTTCACCTATGGGCATTGTCCCTCGACTTACACCTATGGGCCGCCATCAGGCGAAGGGCCCATGTCACCTGTAAACACAGGTGACAATCTACAACAACAACAACGATAGTTTTCCAGGCATGTACGATAGTCGATGCAACATTAGGAAAGAAGTTCGATAGTTTTCCAGGCGTGTACGATAGCCGATGCAACATTTCCGTGCCCAATACTCATGTCTGTACACATAAATAAACGGGAATGTCAGTGATTGCAGGTATAATCAATTTAGGGTATGCCGTAGGTCCAATGAAAAGTGAAATATAGATTATTTCAAATTTGGCAGGGTGTTTTCTTATGTAAAATTGAATTTTAAGGGTGGTTTGGCCTCTTCAAGTTTTTGGTTTGAGCACTTCTTGCTATGCAAAAATGGACTTTTATATTTATATGCAAAACATAGCTTAGCCCCGCTAAAGTAACGGTTGCATTTGCACATATCATCAATTCTTGATCGTCTTTTTCAGGATGGCTTCTCCTTGTAAACCAAGTGGGTCGAAGCCCGCAACTAGACAGAGCTCTGGATCCAAGTTGGCCGCCTTTGTTGGCGGTGGACGAGAGTTTGCTGAGAGTGAGGTGCCTACGTATCGCGGCGTGATGAAGAGGGGAAGACTTCTCCAAGAACTCAGCGGCATCCGGGAGGGTGTTGACAAGCAGGGGTACCCAGTGAGAGACATTGCGAAGGATCTGACCCCCATGGTGCTTGCCCAGTGGAAGAAATCAAACGCCCAGTTTGCACCTCCAGTGGTTGTTATTGACCGGTCCGTGACCAGAAGGATAGATAATTTTTGGAAGCAGGTTAGTGAAGTGGTGAGAGACAGCAACTAAAGCAGTAAAGGAATTCGTGGAGAAGAATATGGACAGGCTGTTTGACATAACGGCCTGCCCTCACACGATCTTCCTCTGCAAGGACCAGGAATCCCACTGCCCCAACCCCCAGCTGTGCCACGTGAGTGCACACGTGCAGTGTGACTGCCCCCTGGCCAGCAAAGTCCCTACTTTAGACCTGGAGTGGCTGTACTACCAGAGGATCAAAGTTGGGGAGGAGAGTGCAATGATGATGACAGGGGTAGACAAGAATGAGACGCATAGACAAGTGAAAGCAGCAAAGAGAAAGCAGTTGGAAGAGGAGGCTAAGCTGAAGAAGCAGAAGCAGAAAGATGAAAAGGTCAGACGTCTTGAGCTACAGGAGCAGATGTTCCTGGGCCAGGCTGAAGATCACCAGGACCAGGATTCTGAGGATGGGACGGAGGAGTCGTTCACCCTGCCACTCAGAGGAAAGAGGCAGGAGCAACAGGAGGCTGCCATACTGGTAGACCGACTGCTCAGGGAGAGGCTGGGGTCCCTGGCACCCCTTGTGATGCAGTACTTGGACAGGCCAGCTGCAAGAAAAAACACAATGCCAGTCCGGAACCTGGTGCTGGCAAGCATCCGGTTCGACGTTCCGCCCACTGCTGCTGCTGCCTTGGCTTCTGGATTCCTCCAGGACCTTATCGCTGACGGCCATCTCTCTCCAGACATGTCGTACCTGGTCTGCGATCCTAACAAGCTGAGGAGGGCCAGGCAGGATGCCATGGCATCGGCCAGGGACCTTGACCAGGGGAAGCACCAGGGTACCAAAATAGTTGGATTGGGTTACAATGGGAGGAAGGACAAGACCAGGGCGATGGTGCCCGACAGCTATGGGAAACTGCACCCAAGGTTGATCAGGGAGGAGCATGTGTCAGTGACAGAGAAGCCATCTGGAAGGTACCTTTGGCACTTTGTACCAGAGGACCCTGTGCCACCTGAGAAGCCTGCGTTCAAGGTGGCTCAGGCTCTCTATGATCTGCTGGTGACATACGACTCCACCGACTCACTGATCGTACTGCAAGGTGACTCAACTAGGGCCAACACGGGGTGGAAGGGTGGTACTCACGCCCATTTGGAGAAGATGCTGGGACGCAAGCTCTTCTGGAGTATATGCGTGTTGCACACAAACGAGTTGCCCCTGCGCCACCTTATCACCAGCATCGACGGGCCTACCTCATCTGACACTGGCTTCACGGGTCCAGTGTGCAGTCTGCTGTCCAGCGTGAATGAGATGCAGTACAACGCAGAGTTCAGAGGAGTGCCAGGCGGTGAAGATCTCACGGAGATACCGGAGTATATCCCGGTCAACATGTCCACTGACCAGCAGGTCTCCTACCAGCTGGTCCAGGCTGTGAAGCGGGGCGTTCTCCCGTCCGAGCTGCAGGAGATCAAGTGTGGCAAGGTGTCCCACTCCAGATGGCTCACCACAGCCCAGTCGCTCGTGTACATGTGGACCAGAAAGCATGGACTGACTGGCAAAGAACTGAACACCCTGGAAATCCTAGTCAAGTACTGCCTGCAGGTGTACTTCAAACTCTACTACGACATCAAGGTTCACCACAGACTAGAGGACGGCCCCAAGCACATCCTCACGCAGCTCAGAGTGATGAGGTCGCAGCCCAAGAAGGTCCAAACAGCTGTGACCTTCTACGTGCGGACAGGAGCATGGTTCGCACACTCAGAATGTGTCCTCCTCTCGCTGATGGCGAGTCAGAGTGAGGACGACCGCAGGTTCGCCGTGACCCAGATTTTGAAGCTGAGGGCTGGCGAGGAGTATGGGGACACCAGTGTAAGACCTCGCATCACACCCAAGCTGAACTTGTCAGCCACCAGCTTGCAGACGGGGAGTGGCCTGCACCGTCGAGTGGCCTAAGAACACCCACATGCCCTGCCTATCAACTCTACCTTCGACTGCGAGTGCATCGGAGGACACAGGGGGGCGGCATGAGCCTCACAGGCGTCACTATAAGAAACCTGCCTGCGCCACCAACGGGCGAGGACCAACCATCAGAACCCTCAAGTGAGCCTCCAGAGCCTACCATCCGAGCCCTGGGTCACCACTGCCTACAGGCGCTATAGGCACAAACGTAAAATAAATAAATAAATAAATAAATAAATAAATAAATAAATATATAAAAAAAAAAAAAGATTAAAAAAAAGACACTAATCAGCTGGCAGCCTGGCCAGGTGCACGAGCCGGCATTCACCTGTTCACTGTCCGGGGATCAGATCCAGGAGATCCTGGTCAAGCCGTACGAGATTCCGGAGTTCTCTATCCACACTCAGAGCACCGAAAGAGTCATGAAGCAGGTGACAGAGGCTGCGGCAGCAGTGGTGGGGCAGTAGGCCAGAGACGGGTTCATCCGGGCTCGGGCCCACCACCGGAAGACCATGCCCTGCTTCAGGTCTAAGAAGGACATGATGGACACGTTCTAGGCCAACGTAGAGGCTGTGACACTGTGATGTAGTGCCTGATGAACCAACTGATCAGAAAGAGCTTACCACGCTAGTCATTTGGAACTCACATTGGTGCATGATGCAATAAACAGGACCAACCGGACACTGCGTACTCATTTAAGCATTATTCGATACTAGCTGCAAAGCCGCCCTCCGGGCGGCCTTTTTGGCTAGCTCCTGCGGAGGGCTATTGGTGGGCCGAAGGACCACCACCTGTGTTTGGTGGGCCTTCGGCCCACCAAACACAGACTCTCCAGATAGCCCCTTCTAACTTTCCTGAAATCATGGATGCAGAAATGTATGTATTAACGCCAACCCATTCACATCATAGCCCCTTCTAACTTTCCTGAAAGCAAAGCCGCCCTCCGGGCGGACTTTTTGGCTAGGTCCTGCGGAGGGCTATTGGTGGGCCTTCGGCCCACCAAACACAGACTCTCCAGATAGACCCATTACCCACCACCTCGGCCCACCAAACACAGACTCTCCAGATAGCCCCTTCTAACTTTCCTGAAATGTATGTATTAACGCAACCCATTCAATCCACCCCAACCCATCACTCACCCATTACCCACACCCCCCACCATAACTCACCCATTAACATCAACCACACACCATTCATCACCCTATTACCCATCACCCCCCCAACCTATTCCCTCACCATCACCCATTCACCCCCAACCCACACCCCCACCCATTCACTCACCATCACCCCACCCGATGCACTCACCCATTTACCCATACACTAACATTCAGATCCCCAATATTCTCGCAACCACTTTTTTTTCACAATCCTCGCTAATAAGCTGCTAAACAATGAAAGAACAAAGTGATCGATCATCCTATAGTGGGCTTAAAATTCCCCTGGTAACCGAGTTTCCAAAACTGTGCCTATAATGGGATCCCGCACGGGGGGCGGAAACCTTACCACCACACCACACACCACACACACACACACACACCACCACACACCACCACACACACACACACACACACAACACAGACAGGTACAGACAGACACACTTCGCTTATAGATATATATATATATAGTATATATATGTTGTAATATTATATTATATTTATATATATATATATATATATATATATATATATATATGTATATATTATTATATCTATAATATATAGTATATACCTATATATATATATTATATATATTAATAAAGCGAAAGTGTGTCTGCTGTGTGTGTGTGTGTGTGTATGTGTGTGTGTGTGGGTGTGTGGTATAGTTATCGCCCCCGTGAGCGCAAAACACATCATATGCGCACATTTTTGGGCATCAGGTGCCAAGGAAAGGTCATTAAGCCCCACTTATTGAGATGATCCGATCACTTTTTTTTTTTTTTTTTTAGAAGAAGCCTCAGTAGCGAGAATTGTGAAAACAAAAGTAGGTTGCTGAGAATTGAGGAAGCCTTGATGTAGGGTGATGGCATGGGTGAGTGAATGGGTGGGGTGATGGGTAATGGGTTGTGGTGGTGATGGGTTGAGTGAATGGGTGGGGGGTGATGGGGTTGGGTGTGTTGATGGGTGATGCGGTGCAGGGAAAGGTGGGGGGGTGATGGGTAATTATAATAATATAAGCAAAAGTGTGTTCTGTCGTCTGTCTGTCTGTCTGTGTGTGTGTGTGTGTGTGGTGTGTGTCTGGTATAGGTCCGCCCCCCGTGGCGCAATCAACTCAATGGCACATTTTGGTAAACCGGGAAGTTGACCAGGGGAAGGTTTTAAGCCCAATTATGAGATGATTCCGATCTTCTTTTTTCTCTTTTTTTTAGCAGCCATTACGATAATTGTGAAAAAAAAAGTGGGTTGCGAGAATTAGAGAGAACTGCAACTCCGAAATGCCAGTGGTCGCTGCAGTTTTAACTCACAATTTGGTGAAAAGTTGGTCAACTTGACAGAAACAATATGGCTATTCCCACTGCACTTAAAACACACAAGTATAATAGTAAGAAAGATTTTCTTCTATATGTATATTGTATAGAAGCCTGATTCTGTAAAAACTTGTATATAAACCAAATAACCAAGCGAGGTTATAGTTGAGGAGGCGAGGTAAATGCTAATCTATGATATTATATAGTCAATAACGAATGTTTAGAAGTTTCATCTTTAAATAGGCAGTCATATTTTCCTGTTATTAATTGTGTATCAATCAGATAGAAAAAGCCTGGAGTGCAATGAGTCGACCGCGTCAAGTGGCAATGTTTGATTCAATCTCCCCGCCACAATCTCCCCGCCCACCACCACCGCGCGGCGTATCGCTCCAAATTATAACCTACATTGTCGCAGCAGCAAGCCGATTCGGCATCTTATTCTTCGTTTTTCCAAGGCATTGCTGATTGTATTTTGACAAGCGTTTGCCAGACGCGAGCAGTACTTGTCTTAGAAAACAAGTGTGAACATCGCCCAAATTTTACATGCCACAAGATACATGTAAAAAAGTATATTAAGCGTTTGCTACACGATGGCGAGTAATTTGCAATGAAATTGCTATTATAGAACGTTCCATCGTAATGCATGTCATCATTATAATAGTTAGAACAAACAGAAGACTATATTTTTTGGTTTTCAGATGCGGGCATAATGTATCGCGAATTGATTACTGAAAAATATTAGTCGCGGAGGGAAAAACACAGAGTAGACCAACCTTTGAGTTAAAACTGCAGGCGGACCATGGCCATTTCTCGAGTTGCAGTTCTCTCTAATTGAGGAAAACCTGAGTAGGGTGATGGGTAATGGGTGAGTGAATGGGTGGGTGATGGGTAATGGGTGTGGGGTGATGGGGTGATTGAATGGGGGGGGGGTGATGGGTGATGGGTGAGGGAATGAGGTGGGGGTGATGGGTAATGTAAATCTAAGCGAACCGTGTGTCTGTCTCGTGTGTGTGTGTGTTGTGTGTGTGTGTGTGTGGTATAGGTTCCGCACCCCGTGGCGCAATCACCTCATATGGCCACATTTTTGGAAACCGGGTTGACCAGGGAAGGTTTTAAGCCACTCCCCTCTTTCTCTTCTGTTATTAGAGAGATCCGAACATTGTTTTTTTTTTTTTTAGCAGCCTATTAGCGATAATTGTGAAAAAAAAAGTGGGTTGCGAGAATTGAGGAAACCTTGATGTAGGGTGATGGGTAAGGGGGTGAGTGAAGTGTGGGGTGAGGGGTAATGGGTGGGGGGTGATGGGTGAGTGAATGGGTGGGGGGTGATGGGTGGGGATGATGGGTGATGGGTGAGGGAATAGGTGGGGGGTGATGGGTGAGGGAATAGGTTGGGGGTGATGGGTAATGGGTGAGTGAATGGGTGGGGGGTGATGGGTAATGGGTGAGTAAAATGGTGGGGGGTGGGGTAATGGGTGAGTGAATGGGTGGGGGGAAATACATACATTTCTACATCCGTGATTTCAGGAAAGTTAAAAGGGGGGCTATCTGGAGAGTCCGTGTTTGGGGGGCCGAAGGCCCACCAAACACGGACTTATGGTGGGCCAAAGGCCACCACTAATAGCCCTCCGCAGGAGCTACCCAAAAAAGGGTCCCCCCGGAGGGCAGCTTTGCGGGCTAGTATATATATATAATTTTAATAAATGGGTCCCACCTAAAAACCCCAAGGGTTTTGTTCTGGAGGAGGAAGAGTTTGATTCCCCGGCCAGGTGCACCCGAGGGAGCACGAGGAATTGCGGCGATTTGCTGCCTGGTGCTCGGCTTAACACTTTACCCCCTACCTCGTTGGTCTCCAAGGACTTGATGTCAATCGGGTCGACTGAATTAAGCCGCAAGCAGCAGGAGGACGAGACCTTGAAGCCCCTCTTCGCTAGAGGGCGGGAGGAGAAGAGAGTAGGGACAGGTAAAGAGGAGTTCATCGTTGTAGCCAACGTGATGCACCGTCGGTGGACCGATGCAGCCACCGAGACTAACGGAGGAGAGGGGGACGTGCTACAAGTGGTTGTTCCCACGGAGTATCGGGAGGCGTTAGTGCAGTTAGCACATGAGGGGCCCTTGGCGGGTCATCTCGGAGGCAAGAAGACGGTTCAACACTTGAGGCGTAACTTTTGGTGGCCAAAAATGTCTGCCCATGTGGCTTCGTACATCAAGGCGTGCCACAATTGTCAGTTAGTGGGCAAACCAAACCAAGTTCTTCCAGTGGCCCCCTTAGTCCCCATTCCTGCCGTGGAACCCCCGTTCACCCGGGTGATGATTGACGTTGTGGGGCCTTTACCCCCTTCATCGGCAGGGAACAAGTACCTGCTCACGATTATGGACGTCACTACCAGGTACCCTGAAGCTATCCCAGTCAGGAGCATACACGCCAAGGCTATAGTTAAACACCTCATTGGCTTCTTCACTCACTTTGGACTGGCTAAAGAGCTGCAGTCTGATCGGGGAGTTAACTTTATCTCGAACGTGTTCAAGCAGAGGGTAAATGACTGGGGGATTAAGCATGTGTTGTCTAGTGCCTACCATCCCCAGTCACAGGGTGCGCTAGAAAGGCACCATCAGGCGCTAAAGACCATGTTGCGGTCCTTTTGCTATGACAGTGGGAAGGACTGGGATCTGGGAGAGCCTATCATCATGTTTGCCGTGAGGGAGGTGCCCTCGGAGTCGTTAGGTTTCTCGCTTAATGAGCTAGTTTTCGGCCACCGGGTGCGGGGTCCCTTGGATGTAGTGCGGGAGGTGTGGAGTGGCGCCGCCCAGGGCAAGGCCGAACCATTGCTTGACTTTGTGGCCCGTGCCCGGGGAAGGTTGCACCAAGCTCTAGAGGTGGCTCGGGAGAATTTAGTTGTGGCCCAGGCCAGAATGAAGGTCTACTATGACCGGAAGGCCAAGGTAAGGAGCTTCCAGCCAGGGGAGGAGGTACTAGCTCTGTTGCCTCTGCAAGGGAAGCCGTTGGCCGCAAAGTTTTGTGGTCCATACAGAGTGGAGAGGAGAGTGGGCGATTTGGACTACTTGATCGCTAGTCCTGACCGACGCAAGGACTTCCAGCTGTGTCACATAAACATGCTGAAGCCTTACTACCGCCCCTCATACCTCCAGAAGGGTTGAGTGATTCTCTCAGTTTAGGAGAGGAGGAGGAGGAGGAGGAGTGTGATGGCCTGCCGGTGGTGAGGGGTGGAGAAGAAGACGGAGTTAGTGATGGTGAGAGTGGTGAGGCTCCTTGGGGTGAGCGGCCACCGCCAAAGGGACAAGGTGTAAGCCCGGAGGAGGGGGCACCCTTGGTCCTGACGCTTGGTGCGGGAGAGGAGCCAGGCTTTGGAGACGTTGTTCCTGTCGGACTGTGGGAGAACAACAGTCAGGAAGCCCTCAGGGATAAATTGAAACATCTGTCCCCGGAGAGAGGGGAGGAGATGTGTCGGCGGCTGTGGCAGTATCTCCGGGTCTTTGGCAGTGCCCCCGGGCGGACTACGTGGGCTGTGCACGACATTGATGTCGGAGATGCCGCGCCAGTAAAGCTATCTCCCTATTGGGTTAATCCCCTCAGGCAGAAGTCCCTGGAGGAGGAGATGACTTATAAGCTTGATCACAACTTGATCAAACGGGGGTCCAGTGAATGGAGCTCCCCCGTCACCCTGCAGCCCAAGCCTGTTGGCAAGGTCCGTTTTTGTGTCGACTTTAGAAAAGTGAATACACTGTCGAAGATTGACACCTACCCTCTGCCTAGGGTAGACGACTCAGTGGACAAGATAGGGTCTGCCACCTACATTACCAAGGTAGATTTGCTCAAGGGCTACTGGCAGGTACCCCTCTCGGAGCGTGCCATGCAGGTGGCCAGTTTCGTGGTAAATGGGGCGGTGTATCAGTGCCAAGTAATGCCTTATGGCCTGAAAAATGCACCAGCCACCTTCCAAAGGCTCATGGATCGGGTCGTGGAGGGGGTGCCGAACTGTGCCGTGTATATTGATGACGTGGTGGTGTTTAACTCCAGCTGGGAGGATCACCTTGACCACGTGGAGGCACTTGTTCGTCGCCTAGGTGAGGCTGGCTTGGTGGTCAATTTGGACAAGTGTGAGTTTGTCCAAGCCCGGGTGCAGTACTTGGGTTACGTTGTAAGATATGGCCAGGTGTCCCCCGCTGAAGCTAAGGTGGAGGCCATAAACAACTTCAAGGCACCTTCTTGTCGGCGGGCCCTTCAGCGTTTCCTGGGCATGATAGGGTACTATCGGCGGTTCATCAAAGGGCTACCCCTACGGTCTGGGCCCCCCTTAAGGACTTGCTGCGAAAGGACAGGAAGTGGGACTGGTCCGCAGAGTGTTTAAACAGGCTTTTGATTCAGTGAAGTCGTTACTCTGCCCCCATCCTATCCTGCGTGCCCTGACTTCACTAAGCCCTTTTTTGCTGGCGACCGATGCTAGTCGAGTGGGCGTGGGCTCCGTGTTATTGCAACGGGGGAGATTAGAAGGAACACCCCGTTGCATTCTTCTCTAAGAAATTCACTGCCGCCTCAGCGGAATTATTCCGTTATAGAGCAAGAGTTGTTGGGGCCATTCTGTTGGCCTTGCAGCATTTTGAGGGTATTGCCTTCATATGACCCGGTAATCAAAGTCTACTCTGACCATCACCCTTTGCAGTTCTTGCAAAAAGTTCAAGTTTAAGAATCAACGTCTCACTCGCTGGGGGTTTGTTGTTGCCCGGAGTACAACTTGGGCGTGAAACATATCCGGGGGTGGATAATGTTATAGCCGATTGCCTGTCCCGCTCAGATGTGCATGAGGGCGGGGGTGAAAGAAAATTTTGCCTCTAGGGAACAAAATGTTCCCCTTGGAGAAGGGCTGTAACACCTGCCGGGGGGCCTGGCTGGTGTTTGTCCTCGGGTGAGTGAGGAGGAGGAGAGAGAAGAGAGGAAAAGGTGACCCCCCCGCCCCTGGTTTGGGGCCCCCCAGTCCCGCGTGGCAGAGCGGTGCCCGAGTTGTAGAGGTCTGGGCCCTTTAAAAGCGAATAAAACGTGCCCCTCTGCTCCGCAGCCTCTTGCGTCGTCTATCGTCGTTGGGGTTGATGCGTTTTGGTAGTTGTTGAGTCTTTGTGTAGGAAGTTTGCCCTTTCATTCACTTGAGTCAGTGAATAGCTATAGGGGTGTCTGAAGTTGTTTGTATCTCTTGCGTAGTTTTGAAAACACGTGGGTTCCCCATTTGGGTGAGGCTTTCGGGCTGACCACGTGCTAAGTTTAGTATTAACGGACGGAAGGGGAAAGAATGGTTACCGTGTTTTGGAGTTTTGGGGTAGCACAGGAGAAAAACTGACACACACACACATCGCCTGTACACTAATTAAACCCTTTTTTCTGCGAGGCCAGCTCATAAAACGAATACCAGTTTCCCGTCCCTTCTGGCAGTGGGATGAGAAAGGTGGGGAGTTTCACTCCAGTAATAACGTAACAGGGAGGAACTTTCCATCACCACTGTTTAACCGCTAGAGATATAACCGCGGTAGCATTTTGAGGTTACGTAGCATATTTCTTCAAGTATTTACTTAGAGTGGAGGTGAGAGCAGAGGGTGCTCTCACTCTTTTTTGTTTCGTGATACAGCCGGGCCGTCAGTAGCCTAGGCTGTAATCGGTAGTATACGTTTGTATTTGAGCAGGAGAGAAGAAGGGAGGGTTACGGCCCCTCTCTTTCTCGGATAGAAGCTGGAGGGCTTCTATCGGTTCACGGTTTAGGAACAGTCTGTTTCGCCTTGAGGCCGCAGTCGTAACAATGTGTATATATATATATATTTTATTATATTTTATATTATATATAATAAAACTAGCCGCAAAGCCGCCCTCCGGGCGGACTTTTTGACTAGCTCCTGCGGAGGGCTATTGGTGGGCCTTCGGCCCAACAAACACAGACTCTCCAGATAGCCCCTTTCTAACTTTCCCCCGAAATCATGGATTTATAAATGTATGTATTCCCCCCACCCATTCACTCACCCATTACCCATCACCCCCCACCCTTTAAATCCCCAAATTACCCACCCCACCACAAAACCCATTACCCCCCCCCACAAAACCCATTCCCCTTCACCCTTTACCCACACCCCCCACCCTTTTTCCACTTCCCCCATTACCCAAAACCACACACCCTTTCCCACTCACCCATTACCCATCACCACAAAACCCATTCACCCACCCTTTAAACCCCATACCACACACCCATTCATTTAAACCAAACCCCCATCCCACACCCCCATCACTCACCATTCCCCACCCCCACACCCCCATTCACTCCCCTTTAAACCCATCACCCCCCCCCCATTCATTTAAACCCATTACCCATCACCACACCCCCCTTATTCACCCATTACCCCCACCCCCCCCTATTCCCCCCCATCACCCCCGACCCATTCAGTGACCCATCCCCACACCCTTACCCATAAAGGGTTTCCCCTCAACTTCTCGCAACCCATTTTTTTTTTTCAAAATTCCGCTAATGGGCTCAAAAAAAAAAAAAAAAAAAGGTGCCCCATAATCTCATAAGTGGGTTTAAAAAACCTTTCCCCTGCTGGGACCCGGTTCCAAACTGTGCCATATGAGGATTAGCCACGGGGGGAAAAACCTATCGCGGACACAAGACACGGGGGGACAACGGGGGGCAGACACATTTTTCGCTTATATTATTAAAACCCCCCGGGGGAAAAGCCCGGCCCTCCGGGGGGTTTTTTTGGCAAAGCTCCTGCGGGGGGGCATTGGGGGGCCTTTCCGGCACACCGCCTTTTTTTTGGGGTGGGCCCTTGGGCCCCCAAACACGGGGACTCCCAATACCCCCTTCAGCTTTCCTGAAATCATGGATGTAGAATTGGGATATGTTTTTTAACGCCAAAACCCCTTTCCCACATCCCCCCCCAACCCTTTAAACTCCCCCTTTCCCCAAATCACCCCCCCCCCCATTAAACTCACCCGGGACCCATCCCCCCCAAAACCCTTTCCCCCTCCCCCATTCCCCACCCACCAAAAACCCCCATTCCCCTCCCCCATTACCCATCACCCCCCCCCCTTTTTTCCCTCAACCCCATCCCCACCCTTCACCCCCTTCACTCCCCCAAAAAACCCCACCCCATTACCCATCACCCCACCCATTCACTACCCATTACCCATCACTCTACATAAAGGGTTTTTCCTCAATTTCGAAAACCATTTTTTTTTCCCCAATTCTCGCTAATAGGCTGGTCAAAAAAAGAAAAAAAAAGTGAATGGCCACCTTAAGTAGGTTTAAAAAAAACTTCCCCTGGTCTTTTCCTGGTTCCAAAAATGTGCTATATAATGGGTTTCCCCGCCAGGGGGGGCGGAAAACCTTTTCGCGGACAGACAGACAGACAGCCCGGAACCAGACCCCTTTCGCTTAATTATTATTATATAAAATTATTATAATTAAAATATAAAATTATATATATTTTATATATAATTTGCCGCCTAAACACCTTTTATATATAAAATATATTTATATTATATATAATATTATATAAAATATATATTTATTTATTTTTAATATATATTTTTTTAAAATTAAATATATATTATATATTTATATATTTATAAAGATAATATATATAAAATATTTTAATTACGCTTTATTTTATTGTTATTTTTTTTTTTTATTTTTTTTAACTTTTGTCCCTTTATAGCGCCTGTAGGCAGTGGTGACCCAGGGATGCACTCACAATCAAAGGGTAGATTTTTAATGGGCAGCATGGGGTGTTCTTAGGGCCCCTCGACGGGTGCAGAAAGGTTTGGGTTTTTTCGGGGGTCGAAAATCGGGTTTACCCGAAACCGCCGTTTAGGGCGCTAAACCCCTTCCCCTACCGCCCCCCCCCAAAAAATATATATATATATATAAAATTTTAAATATTATATATATTAATTTTTTTTATATAAAATATATATATATAATATATTTTATTTTATAAATTTTATATATATATATATATATAATATATATATATATATATATATTATCGCTACGCAATTGCGAAATTTCGCATGTTTTTTAAAAAAATTTGCATTTGGGATTCGGGATTCCCACTCGTAGTTGTTTGCGAATATGCGAATATTTTTTCCCAAAAATTTACATTTTTCAAAAATGAAAAAAATTTAAAAGTGAACATAATATTTTCCAAGGGAAAAAATTTTAAATAAATTTATAGTTTAGCCGAGCGTAAAATCAAAAAAAAAAATGAGGTGAGGAAACTTTAATGGTAGGCCCAAAGGCCCCTTTGTCCCTCGAGACACTAAACTCCATCCTCCCCCCTTCAAAAGAGTGCGCCGTACTTCAAGGTCACTGTTACTGAACTCCCAACCAAGGACACTCAACAAAAAGATACCTCACTTTGCGGGGCCCTCCAAAGCAACTTCGTTTCCGCCGACGGGGGGCGCCGCCCTGCGGGGAGGTGTTTAAAACCCGCCTGCTGGCCCCCTTCACTTGCTGCTATGACAAAGAAATTCACTTCAAACTCTTCGCCATTTACAACTTTGCGAGTCAACATTTACCATGAAACATATCAATAAAAGCGCAATTTTATTAGCGTTCCTTTGATGTACTTCATTTTCTAATCAATAAATTTACAACCATGCACCATTACCGTTAACTAAATAAATAACATCATCAATCGGGTAATTTTCCCGATTGATGATGTTTATTAATTTTATTCATTATATATTCGTTTTCTGATAAATAATTAGCACCCATGCATGAATTAGCAGGGGATGCTTTGCAGCCTATGTTGATCTCAAGAAGGCATTTGACTCAGTGCATCGTGAGTCACTTTGGGATCTTCTGCGACTTCGAGGGATTCCTGCAAGGACTATTGGTTTGATAACTGGTCTGTATTCTGGGACTGAGAGTGCTGTGAAGTGTGGGGCAGGTGTATCCAGCTTCTTTCCTGTGGAATACAGGAGTGAGGCAAGGGTGCGTCCTTGCCCCATCACTTTAAAACGCTTGTATGGACTGGGTTTTGGGACAAAGTTGTAGATCAAAGTGATTGTGGGGGATCCCTCGGCAAACACCAAGATCACTCATCTTGTTCTTGCCGATGATGCAGAAATTTTTGTTGAGTCGCTGGAGGTCCTGGTGATGGCCTCGAGGCGCTGCACGAGGAGGCAAAGCCTTTGGGACTTGAGGTCTCCTGGCTCAAGCCCAAAGGGGTCCAGGTTTTTGGAGATTACTAGATAAGCATTTACAGTCTGTTCTTTGAGTGTGGCGAGGACATTGAGATCCTGGAAAGTTTTACATACCTTGGTAGCGCAGTCCCATAATGACGGCGGGTCACATCAAGAAGTCTACGGCGGATTGGCATAGCCCACGGTGTTATGGACTCGCTCAGCGGGAGTATTTGGCGTTTGTCGGTACCTGTGCAGAAGACGAAGATCCGGATCTTCAAGTCGCTTGTGATCCCTGTTTTACTGTATGGTTGTGAGACATGGACACTAAATAGTGATTTGAAGAGCGAATAAATGCCTTTTGGTAATAAGTGTCTTCCCCAGAACAGGGGGTTATCGCGGGGATGATTACGTGTCAAAATCAGCGATTGCACCGTGAGACTGAATCGAGGCCTATTACCTGCATAGTCCGTCAGGCGCAACTTCGGATATATGGGCATGGGCACGCTACCCTGAAACCGACCCTTTCCCCATCGGTTGTATCTGTAAGAGACAATCCGGCTTTGGGGGGAGGCCAAGGGGGCGCCCACAAAGCTCGTGGCTGGGGCAAGTTGATGTTTCTTGTGAGAGCTGCTTGGTATGGGAAAGGAGCCTGCATGGGAACTCGCGCGTGGTGACCCCGAGAGTGGCGTCGTAGGTGGGCGAGGCGACGCGCCCCCCGGCGTATGCCCCCCCAAAGATTGATTGATTGATGAATTAGCGTTAACTAAATAAATGACATCATCAATCGGGAGAAAATACCCGATTGATGATTTTATTTATTTAGTTAACCCTAATTTATGCAGTTCTAATTCATTTATCAGGAAAAAAGAAAAAATATCAATGAAAAGCTAATAAAATTGCGCTTCTATTGATATGTTTCATGGTAAATATTGACTCGCAAAGTTTTAAATGGCGAAGAGTTGAAGTGAATAATAAATTCATGCATATTTCTTCAGGGGTTCGTAATGGCATTTCTTTATGTTGTTTTACTGTTTTTTATTGATGTATTATAGAACCAAACATTTAGGAAGATAACATTTTATCCCTATAGTATACTGATAAACCATAGTCTATATGATTTTCATTGATAGTCATATCCCGCAGTGAAATGGGCTAGCAAGTCGATGGTTAACTCCTGTCGCACGGCGGAGGTCGATTTCACGCGCACCACAGGGCACCCCGGAGTGAGGTATCTTGTTGCGGGAATGTCTTGACTCAACTCTATTGCCTCGTGCGCCATACTGCAGTAAAGTAAAACGCGCTTTCTCTGTCCCCACGAGCACAATCAAACTTTTTTTGAAAGGGGAAACCAGGGGCCGGAGTTCGAACGTTCGAAGGGGCGTCTCTAAGACATCTTTGACTTTAGATTGATCTTGGAAACGTTCGTAACGCGTTTAGAGGTTTTTTCAAACGAGCTTTGCGAACATCCATCCGCCATATTTGTTCGTTTTTCCACCGTAGTGCTCAGGTTGCTGAAGAGCACTCGCACACTGTTCGTAGGGTCGCATGATGAAGGTTTTTCTAATATACAAGCCATATAAGTTATTTTATTATTTTATTTCATGTTGAGTTTTTATGGTTGGTCAGGACGCTGTAGGGGGAATGTGAATTAAAATAAAGGGTGCAGTGAATGGTATGCTGCCGAATGCCTATAGGTGACTGGAATGAGTGCAGTGAAAATAAAAAAGAAATGTGCCTTGTGCTAGAAGTGTATAGAGAAGATGATATGGGGAGAGGAAGATGCGGGAAGTGAAGGAGGAGAGTAGGAGCAAGGATGAGATGGAGAGAATGAGTCAAGTGAAGGGTACGGATGGACTAGAAATACAGGGAGTTTCGTACACAAGTTGTTTCGTCCCTAGGTTTTTTAGTTTTTCGTAAAACCGTTTTTGAGTTTTTTCGTACATACCTGGTGTTAGAGGTAGGGGGTTCGCCGAAAAGGCAGGCACCGCTCGGGGATCGAACCCGAAAACCTTCCACTTGCCGGGGGGGACGTGCTACCGTTACACTACGGTTCGCCTCCCGGTGACAACCCCACACATCTCCCCCCTAAGGCCCGGGGGGCCAGGGCCAGTCCGGGGAATGTGTATCGCTCTGGATCCTACTCACTGAGCCATGTTAGAGGTAGGGGGTTCGCCGAAAAGGCAGGCACCGCTCGGGGATCGAACCCGAGACCTTCCACTTGCGGGCGGACGTGCTACCGTTACACTATGGGTCGCCTCCCGGTGACAACCCACACACCTGGTGGTGGGTTTCGTAACTCTAGTCATCAAGTTAAAAATCTGAGCTGAGTGTACGAAACGACTATAGTTTCATATAGACTACGAAACAACTTTTGGGTCTACGAATGATCGAATCTACTGGTGTAAGAAACAACTTGTGTACGAACTGACTGCATCCTCCTCTCATCAATGCTACGGAGAGGCAAAGTAAGATAAGGACTTCAAAGCACCGGTGTACTAGTGCGTGGAATGCATGTACTGAGGTGGAAAAGTGAAATACATAAACGTATAAGTGCAGTTTAGGACCAATACAATACAACACAAACCAATCGGTGGTTTTAAGTATCCTGAACGTTTCGTTCTTATTATAAGGAGTATTTCTAACCCACACAAAAGTTGTGGGAAATGAAAAAAAAAACACATGGGGAATCTAGGGGAGCGCCCCCCCCCCCCCCCCCCCCCCCAGTGAGGTTAGGTTACGTAACAATGCCCGGGTTAGATTAGTAACAAGCAGGGGGTCTTGGGGGCGTAGCCCCCCAGTTAGTCAGAAGAGTATTGTCAAAGAGAGTTTTGGTTGAAACTGCATATTTACCTAAAAGAGTGTGTAGAGGATAAAGGAATGTGTGTTTGGTGGGCAAGAATGTCTGAGAAGAGTACGTAGGTATACACTTTAATGGTAGAGTTTTGGTCTATAGGGAGTTTTGGTTGAACTGCATATTTACCAAAAGAGTATGTAGAGGTACAGGAAATGTGTGATTGGGGGAAACAGGGAATGTCTGAGAAGAGTAGGTACACTTGAATGGTAGAGTATTGGTAAATAGGGAGTATTGGTTGAAACTGCATATTTCCCTAAAAGAGTATGTAGAGGATAAAGGAATGTGTGATTGGTGGGCATGGATGTCTGAGAAGAGTAGGTACCTTGAATGGTAGAATATTGGTCAATAGGGAGTATTGGTTGAAACTGCATATTTACCTAAAAGAGTATGTAGAGGATAAAGGAATGTGTGTTTGGGGTGGGCAAGGATGTCTGAGAAGAGTAGGTACACTCTACTCCAAAACTCTAAAAGAGGGTATGTGAGTAGAGGGGAAAAGTATTGAATGAATGGTTCAATGATGGAAGCTGGGGTAGTAAGATGTTATTCTAGGCAAGTTCACGACCACTGAAATTGTGGGGTTAAAAACACATAAAAATCACTAGAATGCAGGCTTTCATTTCAACCTAACCCATCTGCTGAATTGTCAGTCGATATTTTTTCGGTGCTGAGCTGGGGGGGAAATCACCCCGCTCAAACACTAACCTAACCTAGACATATAGTCAACTGGCCACCTAACCTAACCTAACTGTTTTAGGCTATTAGTTTGGGATTTTAATCCCTGAATTCAGAAACACGGTTAAAATAGGAAAAACTCGCCGACGAAAAAAATAGGAACGTCGGCGAGAATTCTATCGGCGACAGTTCCAGGTATTGTCTAGTTACTGGATAATGTATCCCATTAATAATACCCACCCTAAAATGGGTGGGTATTAGATTGGTAGTCGGCTTTCAAAAGTCCCAGGATTCTACCTACATCATCGTGTAGATTTCTTCATTCTGAGTATTTTGAAACCCCATTTCCCATGGTACAATTGAATAAAAATGCGTTACATGTACGTACTACCGAAAATCTACCGTTATTTCAGCCATAACGGTTAAGTTAAATCAGATTAGATTAGTTTAGGTTAGAGGTGGGGTTTGGTTTAGTCGTGTAAGTTAGGTTAAATCAGGGCTAGGTTAGGTTAGGTTAGAGGTGGGTTTGGTTTAGTAACATGTATCAAGAAAAAAATAAATTATCAATATCAAAAACCTATCAAAATATTATGAAGACCTTTACAAACCCTTCAAATACCTCTAAAACGTAATTATAAAGTGGGAGAGTTTTCCCCTTTAACATCCCCTTACCCCACTAAAGTCCTTTAAAAGACCCCCCAAAATAATACTAATCAACCGGTTACCGGTCATTTCGCCCACACGGTCAATTCGCCCACAAGACATTTCGCCCACATGTAAGAGTCCCAATTCGCCCACAAGGGCATTTCGGGCCCCCATGTAAGAGTCAATTCGTTTTCCCCCATTGGGGACGAGTTCAATTAGCCGACAAGACATTTCCCCCACATGTACGAGTCAATTGGCCCACTCTAAAGTCAATTCGCCCACACGATCCATGTCAAGGAGTCATGTAACTTTATCTTCCTCAGGCAGGAAATGGAATGAAACCACCAGTAAAACCCCGGGGAAATGACTCCATAGTGGGGTGAATTTACCTGTGGGCGAAATGACTCCATCCTTAGTGTGGGGGAAATGACTCCATAGTGTGGGCGAAATGACTCCATGGTGTGGCGAAAATGGCATGTGGGCGAAATGGCCGGATACCAACCTAACCTCATTATAACCTTATCTAACCCCACCAATAACCTCCTAGTGAGACCTAAGGGCAGGAAAGAATAGAATTTTACCAGTTCATGTTTTTATTAGGTTATAAGTTTGTAATTTGTTATGTGGGGACGCGCCAGGAGGTTTTAGTGAGTTTTACGTCTTCATTCTTTAGTCTTCAGATATTTCCCTTTGGGGGGGCATATGGTATTTGTTTACATTTAAAATGCATTATGATTGGCTAACAATCTCAAGGTTGATGAAATCTTTCCTTGATTGAAGCGACAGTCAACTGAGTTCCATTCCTCGTGGTCGGAACGGAACGGAACGAGCTTTAAGATCGCATCATCGTGAGCTAAGAACATTCGGACGATCCTTTTAAAATAACATTTTTGTAGTGTTCGTAGCCCCAAAATCTAAGATGGCCGCATGAACACTCTAAGATGATCTTAGAGGCGGAAAGTTACGAACGTTTGAACCATCCAGCCCCAGTATTGCAGCAGCCTACTGCGTAATGGCGTCCAGTCACACGAGTGTGGTTTGGGATTATTTGAGATTATTTCTAATGACATTATAAACTGTAAACTTAGCAATAATAATTATTCATGTAAGAATTTTCCCTGTAAGTATTCGCGTAAGAGTGGTCCTCGTCCCGCAACCTGGAGACATATAAAATTGAATGGAATTTTTTTTAAAGCCGGTGTCACACGGCACTTTTTCGGCATTTTTTGGGTATTTTGCTACCAAAGGCCCGTAGTGGTGGCAAAAAATGCGCGTTCGTCCATGGCGTTTCGGCTACGGCATCTTTTGCCATCTGAATTAAAGGGAATATGATTGAATGATACATGAAGTCTTCTTGCACGATCCCCATAATGTTAGTTTGGTTCCCGGGCCCGGAATGCCAATAGAAGAAAGATGCTCGTAGCCGAAACGCGTGTGACGAATGCGCATTTGTTTGCACCAAATACGGGCATATTTGGGTAGCAAAATATCAAAAGCTGCCGGAAAAAGTGTCCGTGTGACCCCCTTAGACATTCATATTTTTTTGGCTGAACTCTTACAATACATACAAAATATTTCCCAGTTTAGAATATAATATCAAATATAGTGTATTACTTGTAAATTTGTAATATTGTAATCGCATTCGCATTCGGGAATGTAAAAACCAAATATTAAATTGGGCATTCGCGAATATGGAATATAGAATTCGGTCATCATAATTTATATATATTATATATATATATATATATATATAATATATATATATATAGTATATATATATATAAAGTATATTTTATATATAATATATATATATATATATATATATTTTATATTATATATATAATTATATTAGGTATATATATATATATACATTTTATGTATATATATATTTAATTGTATATATATATACTTAAAATATATATATATATATATATATTTTATATATATATATATATATATATATAATGTTTTAATATATATAAAAAAAAAAAATTTTTTTTTTTTACAACACAAGGAACTGGCCAAGGGCACAACAAAAATGGGTAACACAAAGCCCGCTTAGTTGCCAGTCCCTATAAAAAAGACAGTAAGGGAATCAAATAAAAAAGAGGGCTTGAAATAGTCACGAAATTAAGGAAATATTCCACATAGTCAATATTAAGGACGGAAAAAAGCTGCTTTTATTTTAGTTTACTTCATTACATCAGTTGTAAAGTGCGTTTACATTACGTATTCCTGCAAACAGCAGCGTCAACCAGTACACATCAGTGACTAGGCTGAAGCAAAACTCGCCCGTGTAATACGTTTTCGTTTTCGAACAGGTATTAACAGGTTATTAGACATCAACTAAACCCAAAAAATGAGTAGTGCGGGAGCTGGATCGAGTGCTAAAAAAGTAAAAACTTACCATTTTTCACAGTGAGTGGGGGGAAGATTATTTTTTACCATGAACAATCGAAGGGGGTTTTGTGTCTGATATGTCATGTATCCCCAGCACTGGGAAAGAAAGGAAAATCTTGAAAGGCATTTCAAAAGTCTTCACAAGAAGTATGACCAGTGATTTTCCTCCCAAAAGTGAGCTACGAAAAAGGGAAAATTCGAGAACTAAAGGCACAGCTTTCAGCACAACAGCCCTTTTTACAGGAGCGACTTCAAAATCAAAGGCAGCAACCATTGCATCGTTCAAGGTGACCCGAGTACTCGCAAAGCACAAAAAACCGTTTCAGGATGGAGAAACATTCAAGGAGTCTTTTCTAGAAGCAGCAGAATCATTGTTTGAAAATTTAAAAAAACAAGTCTAAAATTATGTCTGCTATTAAAGAAGTTAAGTTATCAAGAAACACTGTTATGAGGCGTGGGGAATTTATGGCTGAGGATTTGGTGTGAACAAACTGAACAAGGACATACGTGAGTGTGTCTTCTTTTCATTGCAGTTTGATGAAACAAACTGACATGATCGATACATCACAACTGTGCATTTTCATTGGAAGGGTGTTCAAAGATCTGAGCACAAAGGAGGAATTACTAAAGGTTCTACCTTTTAAAAGGAAAAACCCGAGGTGAGGACATTTTTCACACTTTCAGTGATTTTGTCAACAAGACACATTTTGCCAGTAAACAAGCTCGTATCAATGACAACCTGATGGAGCACCAGCGATGTTTGGTCAAACCCAATGGGTTCATTGCCCTTTGCAGGGTGATGATAGTTTTCCCTGGCTTCTTTAATTATCAGTGTGTCATTCATCAACAAGCACTTTGTGGTAAAATGTTTAATATGACAGAAGTCATGGAATTTCTTTCAAAAATTGTAAATTCAATTCGGGCCAGAAGTCTTCAGAGGCGACTGTTTCGAAGGGCAGTTACAAGAAAGTTTAAGCAGAACACTTGATCTGTTGTTGCATACAGATGTCAGGTGGTTAAGCAGAGGTAAATTTCTCCAAGATTTAGAGATCTGCTACCTGAAATAAAAGTGTTTTTGGCCTCAAAAGATCGGCCCTTCTCATCACCCCCCACATTGACAATGAGAATGGCTGCTGGATTTTAGCATTCTTAGTAGACATAATGGTATGTTGAATGAAACTGAACTTAGATTTTCAAGGAAAAGATAAAACTATAGTTGAAATGATTAGTGCGTGTGACGCATTCAAGCAGAAACTAAAAACTAGTGGGCTTCACAGCTACAGCAACATGCACTGAGAAATTTCAGAAATATGATGTCAGAACTGGAAATCAAGGTAAACAATGTGATCAGTTTAACAGTGGTCGCTATACTGAAACAGGTACAAACCTCGCCTCAGATTTGACAGGCGTTTCAAGATATAGCAGCAGTGGAACGTGTTTGCAAATACATGTGTTTTCCCTTTGGTAAAGGCACAGATGTTGAAGATATTGCATTAGAATGCCTCATTATTTAACATGGATACATTTTGAAGTTGGGAAAAAGGATTTTGAAACTGCAAAAGATATTCAGGGTCAAATCCATGGCAACAGGAGGCAGTTTCTGGAACCCTTCTCAGTGAAGAAAAGTATCCTAATGTCAGAAAATGTTTTCCCTGTAACTAACAGCTTTTTTTGGTTCAACCTACCTCTGTGAATCAACATTTTCACACCCGAAATACATCAAATCAAAATACCGATCAACACTGTCAGATGAACACCTGGATGCCTGCTTAAAGCTAGCCAATCACCAACTACAGCCCTAAATACACCAAGTTAGCAGACAGCATGCAGTGCCAAAACATCTCATTAATAATGTAAGTGTGTGCTCTGTAATTGTATTTTAACAATTATTATATCATAATTGTAGCAGTTACAGTTACTGCAAAAAAAATATTCTCTCTCTCTCTCTCTCTCTCTTTTCTTCTCTCTCTCTCTCTTTTCTCCTCTCTCTCTCTCTCTCTCTCTCTCTCTTCTCTCTCTCCCCCTCTCTCTTCTCTCTCTCTCTCTCTCCTCTTCTCTCTCTCTCTCCTTTCTACTCTTTAATTTCACTTTTCCTCCTTTTTTTTATCTTACCCCCCCCCTTAGTGGATAAGTGTTTAAATGTTAAAAAATAATTATATATTTTAACAGGTTTGGAGATATATAATTTAAAAAGTTTAAAATATTAAAAATTATATATAATATATATAAAAATTAAAAAATATATATATATATATATATATATATATATATATATATATAAAATATATTATATATTTATATATATATTATATATATATTTTATATATATATATATATATATATAAAATATATATTATATATATATATATATATATATAATATATAAAAATATATATATATATTATATTTTTATTTTTTTACATTGTCATACATTTTCATGTGTACGTACCAACAAATCCACAAACTGATCTTTTTCTTTGGGCGAGGATCGTTCAGCTGTTCCTCATGCTGTGCCGTTATAACGGAGTTCGGCACAACAATGTTGGGACCATACCTCGATACATTTGTTCGCAACCCTTTCCCAATTAAACCGTCGCCAAACTGCTTCTCCAGAAATTTGTACGGGGAAATTTTGATGCTGTGATACCTGTAAAAGATACTAACGCTCAGAGATGATCACGATGCTCAAGTAAAATACTTAGGTCCTCACGCCTCAACACACTTGGCACATTAGAGTCATATTTTACCGCCTACACCTCGGAACCCACAGTACCGCGTATTTTAAATTTTGAATCTGGGAAAACGTCACTTTAGAGTACGTGGACCACTGCTAAAAGGAACAAGACGAGCATAGTTTCTTCTCTCCGAACGATATAAAAAAAATTATAATATGTAAAAGAAAAAAATTTCGCGATCTTAATCACATTTAAACATTGCTTCAGGGCCAAAAGAACGAAATATTTTTTTGGAGCAAACCCCTCCTGGGAAATTATCTACTAAAACCGCTAAAATTTTTAGAAAGGTATTAATTTGAATGGTGGAATTTGGCCGCCTACCACCAGGAAGGCGGGATACAAATCCAAAATCCCCTATGATTATATTTTTATCGATTTGGGTATAATTAAGATGTATTTAGATTAATAATATAAAATTTGGTGGTATTCACCTTATAATACCACAATTATCAAAGGATTAAAAATAATATAAGAATTGTGAGGGACTTCCACGTATAGGAGTAAAAAATTATTGGAACATTCCACGGGGGAGGCTCCAGCCCAAACTATCTTGAAAGGATTTTAGTCAGACATATCAGTTACGAGTTAGCCGCTACATATGAAGTTGTAGTGAGCTTTTGATTGTACACTAAGGTGTAGTCAACCTCATTTTAATATGAGAAAACTTTAACCGATCAAGCGGTTAAGAAAAGGACGGGGGGTGAAAAAACCATTTTAAAATCGCTACCGGCTGTAAAAAAGCCACGTCACCCCCGTCCGCGACGCCATATTCCCCACCGCCACCGTCCTGCCATTCTGTGTCCCCCAGGTTTCCCCCAATACTCCCTCAAGCAATGATCAGCCTGCCTAAACTTAAAAACCCATCTCCACTGCTGAGTTTCCTTAATTTAGCGTCTAAATGGGTTCTGTGCAGCTTAGGTAGAATAGGGGGTTAAAAAGCAAGGGAGTTCATTTAAATTTAATTTTAAATTAAAACAGTTGGTCCCACAGTTGATGGGCGAAAAATTCCAACACCCCTTCATGTTTTTACAATCTAGAAAATTTATCAAATTGTCACACGGACGAAATGCTACCAGACAATGCCCATTTCCGCCTCTAGTGTATAAAAGGTAGATTTTTTAAAAAAAATATAAATAGATGATGAAAATTTATGTGAATTAATCTTTAAACAATATATATATAAACTATATTTAATTTTCAAAACATTTTAAACCATTTCACACGAGTTTGATACTGTGCAACTATGAGAAAAACTTCAGCAAAAATCACGTCGAATACTCTCGCAAGATATATATTGGGGGAGTTTATGATTCATAGGGAGCATATTCAAGTGGGGGTTTCCCTTGATAGAGCTTTTTTATCAATGAATTTCTATATTACCCCAAATGACAACGTATCATCAAATTTTAGAAACTCAGGGTTTTTTTCCCATGGGTCTAAGACCCTTGCCAACTCTAACGTGCCTCCCGTGATGGTTTTAAACCCCCTAAAAATGTAGATTCTTTTGACGGGGGCAGGGGGGAGAGCCTTGCAGTGTTATCGCCGCGGGGCAATAGAAATGTATGCCGGAATGAAAAAAAATTTGGTCAGTATCCCCCTTCCCAAAAAGAGTTTATAATAAATTTTTCAGGGAAGAAAGGGATCCAAAGAAATGCCCGAGCAAAAGACTTTAAAAATACATGATGGACTTCCTTCGTTTCATTTTCCCCTATGATCTCAATAAAAAAAGGTTTTTCTCAAAGTATAATAAAATTATAACGATTCGTGGCGTAGAGGTTTGTATAATCGTTTACAGCCCCGAGGTTTTCAGGGTTTAAATGGAGGGAATTCGATTCCGGTGGGTGGATACAACTTAGGGTTGTTGTTTCATGAAATAGCCATATTCACCACATTTAAAATATAACATTTTTGTGATGTAAACAAGTTTATAAAAAAAGTTGACTGAGGTCCCAAGGAGTGGGTTTTGTTGGGGTTTAACTCTCGGGGTAGAATGGCTACGTCTTTGATGAGGGGTTTTTAGTGGAGGGGGGAGAGAAGTGGGTTTTGTGCTTCTGCTGTGGTGGAGATGGTAGGGGTGAGTGGAGGAGGTGAGGTGAAAAAGAGTGTGGTAAAAGGGGGGGAGAAGGGTCGGGGGAGTGTAGTGAAGGGGGGAGGGTGAAGGAGTGTAGTGGCGCTTAAGGGGCTTTCTGGAGGTTTATCGAAGACCGAAAAGGGGCTTTGCAAGTGAAGTGAACGTTAAAAAGTGGTGAAAAAGCAGGAAAAGAGATACGTTCTCTTAAAGGGGAGGTGAAGGCCAAGTGGAGGAGTGGGGGAGCACATGCAAGGGGGTGCCTGGGGGGGTTACCCGACGAGAGTGCCTCGGGGACTAAAGGTTCCCCATAAATCACCCGGGATTATTTGGGAAAGGAAAGGGAGTTTATCATGGAGCCCGCCTCAGGGGGATAAAGGAAACAAGACCATGTTGTGGCACGAACTCATTTCAGGTAACTGGGTGCAAGAGGAAGAACGGGGAAGGACGGGAGACGATACATCATTACCCCAAGGTAAACTTGGTTTTGAGACAAGTCAATTGGCATTCGACAGCAGGTTTTGTAACGGGAAGGGCGCAGAAATCGGTGATTACCGAGGGGAAAGGGGTAGGTTATGTTGTGACAAGGTAGGGTGGGAGGCGGACCCCGGGGAAAAAAACCCCCCGTTGCCTGACGTGGGGAAATGATGTTGAATGGTAAAGAATAGGAAATTTCTACGGGGTTAAGGAAGCTTTGGTAAAAATTAGGGACAGGGGGGGGTTCCC
>JACEEZ010012568.1:0-13120 GCA_016584305.1 Chionoecetes opilio | reverse complement strand
CCCCACCCCCCCCCACGGAGCCCAACGGGGGGAATAGCTTTTGGGGAAGGATTCACCAACAGTCCAGGGTATGGGGGAAGTATACGATTGGGTTTCCCTGGGGGTTGGGGCAGCAACGGGCCCAAGCGGTCCCCACCAGGCAACCTGTTTGGGCCCCCTAGCCAACGCTGACCAGCCGATTGTCCAGCGGGGACAACGGACTACCCAGCCCCCTACCAAAGGAGGTGTTGTCCACCAAAAGGGAACTACAACCCCCCCCGCGGTGGACTCAATCCCAGAAGGGGGCCCCGGGGGAATACACGGGACGCCACGACGGCAAAGACGGGGGGGAGCGGTGGTGAAGTGTAAAAAAAAGAAGAAGCGGAGAGGGAAGAAAATGGAAGGGTCCCCCGGGCCCTAGAATCCCCCTAAGAAAGGAGAAAAAAGGGGGAAAAGAAGTAAAAAGGCGAAAAATCCCCCCCAGCGGCTCCACCCCCGTACAAGGGGGGGTGCGGTTACGAGGGCGGCCCCGGGGGGGTCCGGGGGGGGAGGGCCAAAAAGGGGGGGGGCCCCCGCCCACGCTCAAGCCCCCCCACCAGGGACAAGGTGACCCCCACCGGGGCGGTTTTATGGATCGTCAGCAGGAGTATTTGGCGTTTCAAACCCTGTGACAGGACAAAGATCCGTTTTTCAGGCGTTGTATCCGTCTTATCTATGGTTGTGAGACATGGACACTAAATAGCGATTTGAAGAGGGAATCGATCCCTTTGGTAATAAGTGTCTTCGAAGAATCAGGGGTATCGTGGGATGTTTTACGTGTAAAACCCAGCGATTGCACCGTGAGACAAATCGAGGCCTATTACCTGCAACCCGTCAGCCCCAAACTTTGGCTATAGGGCACCCAGCCGTCCCCTAAAAACCGATTTTCCCCCCGGGTTTGTATCGCAAGAGACAACCGGCGTGGAGGGGGGCCAAAGGGGGGCGACCACAAGGCTCTGGTGGGGGGGCAAGTGATGCTTCTTTCGAGAGTTGTAGCAACCAAAACATCTTTTAAATAGAAAAAAGGGCAGGTACATCCCCACACAGATAGACAATATGTAAGCGTAACTTTGATATATGAGGGTAGCTAAGGGAATACACATTAACGTGCTTTATATGTCAAGATTTCTCATCTATATAATATCCCACATACTTTTGATAATTTCTGGAAAATATTTTATTTTTGGTTTTTTCCCAAATTTTAGATGTTGATTACAAACGCTCCCCTAAAAATTGCGATATTGCAGACATGCAGTGAAATGCAGACATTGCATAGAAAAGGGACAGGCGGGCATTGCAGAAAATGTCGCCATTTCATCTGCAATTACCCTATGAAATTAATATCAGCAGCATCCCCCAAAGTGACTAAGAGCTATCTGGCATGTCGTTTCAAAACTTTCAATAAACTTTCACTAAAACCTTAGAGCAAATTTATTAACTTTGTGGTTTTTTTGGGTGTCGGTGGGGGGCCTTTTTGGAAAAGGCCCCACGGGCCGGGGGGGTTTTGGGCGATGGCTCCACATCCAAATTGTTCTTTAATATTTTGGGTTTCCCCTTTTGTCCCAGAATTGGTGTTTATCAAAAAATGCAAATGGTTAGCTTCCGCTGTACTATAATGACGTTCCGTCGCAAATAAACCTTTTGGGATTATTTTTGGAAAAAAAACCCCACTAATGGGTGGTAAAGGCCCTCTAGAATTTTACATGGGGTTAATATTTGAAAAATTTGCATGTTTAGGCTATGTAGTACTTTCCCTGGTTAATCCCAGACAGTGCCTGATTAATTTTTAAACATTTTCAGGGCCCTTGGCCAAGCCCAGATCATGGTTTTTATTTTCTTTGACAAATGACGTAAAGATTGGGGGCTTTTTGTGCGGATCATAGTCGTTCATTGATGACCTGGGTATGATAAGCACATGCTTTTTCCCAGCAAAAATGGATTGTTTTCTCTGCCATTCTTCGTATTAGTTTGTACCACAGCTAAATTTTGAAAGGGGGCAAAAGTGGGACCAAGGATGGGGCCTCCCCAAAGACTGAACAGTTTTTGGGTTCCCCAACCCTATCATTTTTTATTTTGTTCTTTAATCCATGGAAGTCGAAAGGGCTGAAAAAGAACATTCGAAACATGAGTATAATGGAAAGGGTATAGAGCCAGTAGAGCCCCCCAAACCAGCAAGGTTAGTATGGTACACAGTAGAGAGGGGCCAGGTCAAAGAAGGGGGGTTGTTTGGCAAAATTTTGTGCCAGGAGGAAATTTCCTCCTCATCGGAGAAGGGTCAGATAAGATAACACTTGGGAACATGTAAGAACATCTTTTTCCAGTTGCAGACACAAGAAAGGGCTGTGATAATGAAAAGAAAAGCTTCTTGCTCAGATGCTCAGACGTTTCTTTTCATAGTTTCAAAATATGAATTTTTTAAAGAAGGCCCGTAACAGGTTTAGGAGTTTCTTTAAATCTTATCTTTATAGTCGAGGGGCCCCAAATTTTGATAAACATTTGAAGACCCAAGCTAATAACCCAACATGCTATCTACTAGTATCTACCGTAAACTGGTAAAAAAGGGGTTGTTCGGCGATACTTAGTTTGCCAAGATTGCTTTACAGGTTTTAAATTTAATATGTCTAGTAATTGTTCAATATAAAGGGGGTGGATCCAGAAAAGAAAATTCTGAAAGGTTTAGCAATATGATCCAGTTGCTTAAAAGAACACCTGACAGTACTATTTAAAGCAAAAATAATGTTTTTCCCTGCTTTTAAATGTGCTTACATAATGTTTTCAAATTTTTTCAGAGTAATGAAGTAAAGAATAGTAGTCCCAGGGAAAAAGGAAGGTCTGATCCGGGGGATCAATTTTCTACGAGAAAAATTTTATCAGGAAGTTGTTTTCTCAGATCGGCATCTCAAATAAAAAAATGGTTACGAGAACCTCAAAAAGATAAACAATATTTTGACGCGGGATGTTCGAAAAGGGTAATTTTCTTAAGGTTTTATTGAGGGGGGGGGGGAGCAATCAATCATTTGGGTCATACCCCGGGGGGCGCGTGCCCCCCCCCCACGTCGCACTCCCGGGGTTTCACACGCGCGAGTCCCATTTTTTGGGCCCTTTTCCCATACCAAGCAGTCACGACAAGAAACAAAAATTTCCCCCAGCCACAGTTTGTGGGCGCCCCCTTGGCCCCTCCACGCCGGATTGTTCTTACAGATACAACCCGAGGGAAGGATCGGTTTCGGGTACGTGCCACATCCCCATAACCCCGAAGTTGGCGCTGACGGACTTGAGGTAAACCCTCGATTCAGCCCCGGGTGCAATCGCTGATTTGACAGTAATCATCCCAGCGATACCCATGTTTCTGCGAAGACACTTATTAAAAAAGGGCATCGATTGTCCTTCAAATCGCTTTTTTAGGCCAGTCTCACAACCATAGAGAAAGACAGGGTTTCAAGCGACTTGGGGACCGGACTTTGTCCTCCTGCACGGGTAGACGACACCAAAACCCGTTAGCGAGCCCATAACACCGGGGCAATCCCAATCCCCCCTAAAACTTTTGAGGACCCCCCCGTAATATAAACGCGTCCCAAGGATGAAAAACATTCCAAGATCTCAAGTCCTCGCCGCACGCATGAAAATGTAATTTTCTTAGAAGCCTCCAAACACCTGGATTTTGGTTTTAACCCGGGGGGGATGGAAGTGGTATATTCTAATGACTAAAAATGAGAAAGGATTGCACATGGCAGCAACGGATTGTAATTGAATTGGGGTTTCCTTTAATACATGCCCTGATGTTTTTAAAATATTAAAAATTAATTATAGTATAATTTTACAATATCTTTTTTTTTATTATTGGGACATGCAAATATAGTTCCCTCAATTTTAAACCCTGAATTTTTCTCTGATGTAAGGGTGATTATTTTCATTTTTAAAAACCCATTTTACCGGATTGACTAATCTTTACACCCGTTCCATTTTTGTTCCTGCTGAATTATTTTAACCCTTTTTCCGGTTAGCAAAAAAATGGAAAAACTGCGAACAGGGAAAGTGGAGAAGTACGGGGATGGATTTTAAGCATTTCAAACCCTTTTTAGGTGTGGGCCCCACAACACCGATGGAAACCAGGCAGAGTTGGCTAAGGCTCTCCCAAAGATGATCATATTATTTGCCCTGAAAACCGATTTAGATTATGGCCCAGTGCAACACGATGGGGATTGATGAGTCAAAGCATAAAAAGAAAGGATAAAGCACAGAAGATACAAGTACAAACCCTGCATAAGCCTTTCCACATCTACAGTGTACTGTATATTATATCCCTTACCTTTTTGTTGGACAGTATGTTCAGCAAAAAAATCCAGAATACATTTAGACTTTCAAATCGGGCCCCAGGGACATTTTTTGTTATGGCCAAAATTGGTATTTATAGCGTGCGTTTCTATCTTCCGAAGTTTAAGTAGTAATAAAATTTGAAATATAAAAATTTAAATTTTTTTTATTTTTTAATATAAATTTTTTGAGGAAATGTAACCCAATTTTAAAAGGTGCAAATTCACTAAATGATAAAAAAATTTAAAACAGAATTTTTCATTTCTATCATTACCATTTTTTCTATATCAAAAATGAGCCTTTTATATCCGTAGTCTGAATCCTTTGAAAATGTCGCATCGAAATTCATTTGTATGGAGCACTGCAAGGGTATCAAAAAGGTTTTTTTCCCAGGTATCCCATATCCAGCGGACAAATGGCGAAGGCACATACGATATTTCCTGAAAATAAAAAAGTATATTCATTATCATTTTGACTTTTCATGTAGGAAAAAAAATTTTTACATATTTTTTTTTAATGTCACAAAACAGTTCACCCAGATTAGTACCAAAAGTGTTTTTTGAATAGCAAGATTACACAAAGTTTTGATAGGAATAATTAGGCCCCAATTTATATTGTCCCCCAAATATCACAATAATTGTCACCTGGATTGTGTTGATCTTGGTTTTTAAAGGGTTTAATAACCATAGTGAGTTTTTTTTTTCCCAGAAAACTGAAAACCCCTTTTTTTGATGTTATTTATTTTCTTAACGCTAATTTTTGTGGTGTTAATTCATTATAGAAAATGAAATACATCAATGGAAAATAATGGAAAACCCCTTCTATTTTTATGTTCCATGTTTTAAAATTGTTCCCCCAAAAAAATTAAATGGCAAGAGTTTAAGTGAATATTTTTAAATTTATCTATTTTCAAGCCTCATAATGGCTTTTCTTTGTGTGTTTTACGTTTTTATTAAAAATTTTATAGAAAAAAATTTAAAGATTTACATTTATCATTTAATTGATAACCCAACTGTATTATGGAACATTTTTTTACCTTCCCCGATAGCCTACTGGTATGAGCGGTTAGCGGGGAAACCCAGAAACAAGCCCAGTATACGTAGTCTTTGCAAATGCTTTCATTACCTCCACAGCCACTTGGATCGTTTTCCAAAAAACCTGGTGCCCTAAGTGAACAGGGGAACGTTCCAAAAAGTTTTAAGAAATAGGGAAAGAGAGATACCGGGGACACTGGGATAGCATATGATGGCGGTTTACTTTGGTTATTCAAAGTGTTTGCCCTGCGGCAGCTCACGCAAAAAGTCTTTAAAAACGGGCTTTGTGAGATGTCTGAGAAAAGGACAGTGATCAATGAAAATTTTCTATGCTTTTCACTATATTGATTCTATGATGAATTTGATCCAAATAAAAAAAAATTTATACATGTGGGAAACCGTTTTTTTAATAAAAAAGGAAGATAATGATTTGAGAACAATCCTTTGGCCCGACGGTTTAGAAACATAAGAACATAAGAACATAAGAAAATAAGGAAGTACAAGAGGCCGCGGGCCTAAGGGGGTAGTTCCTGTCCCCTAACATACCTACACACCTTCACCCCCCATCCATGAACCTATCCAGCCCCCCTTTAAAGTCCCTAAGACCCCGCACTAAATACCTGTCTACTAGACCATTCCATCATTCACCCCCTATTTGTAAACCCCAGTTTTCCCTTTTTCCTTCTAAATCTACGTTTTTCCATTGAATCCTTTACTTTTGTTTCCCGGGTTTTTAAAACCCTTTAAGAACTTTTCTACCACCCCTTTTTTAAAAACCCTTTACCCCACAAAAAAAATTTCTACAGTCGCCCTACTCTGGTTTTCCGGTGAGTGTAATTTAATAACTTCAATCTCCTCTCATAACAAAATTTAGCACCCTTTGTATCTTTGGCACCCTTCTCTGCACTTTTTCTAACAACACTATATCTATCCTGAATATGGAGACAAAACTAACTGCATAGTCTAGGGGGCCCCTGACTAGAGCCAGATAAAGTTTTAGAATAATTTCCCGCATTTTATTTTTAACACTTTGGGAAATGAATCCTAATACTTATTGCTTTTTTTGGGCCTCAATACATTTTTTCCCTGGGGTCGGAGGTGGGGTCACCCCACTCCAAGATTTTTCCCCCTTTGATTTTTTCAGCGTACATTGTTATGGTATATTATTACCATTTTTTTTTTTACCAACATTATAACGCACTTTTATCAATATTAAATTCCATCTGCCATCGATGCCCACCGTTAAGTTTATCAAAAGTTCCCTGCAAAGTTTACGTAGACTTTTGATCCATAATCCTACCAATTAGTATCATCAGCAATTGCTGAATCATGAAACCCCAAATATCCAAGTCGTTGATGTAAATAAAAAATAGTAAGGGTCCCAAAACGACCCCTTGTGGAAACTCCATTGTCACCATCCCATTCAGATTTGGGAACCATTAATTGAACCCTTTTGTTGCCTATTACTTCCCAAAGCTCTGACCCAAATGAAGAACCCTTCCCTCAAACCCAGGCCCAAACCCTTATTTAAGAGTCGCTCGGTGGTACTTTGCAAACCCTTACTAAAGCCCGATATTTATTCATAACCTTATCATATCGCCGTTCAAAACTTTCCTATAAAAACTCAAAAATTGGTGAGACATGACTACCCTGGTGAATCCATGTTGTGAATCTTTGATCAAATTTGTTTTTTTAAGTGTCTCAATTTTTTTTGCAATAATAGTTCAATAATTTACCCCCCACTGTGTTAGACTTAGGGGGTCGATAATTTGACTTTAGCCTGCCCCCTTCTTAAATGGGGGAACAACTTTTCCCTTTTCCCTCCACAAAAGGAATCGCTACTAAAGATTTCCAAAAAAGGCACTAACGACTCACTAAAAACCTCTTGCTTTCCCTTTAATACCCTGGGATACCTTTCTGGTCCGGGCGATTTAAAGTTTTTTTTTTCATACCTCCCCCACCTTTCCCCTAGTTTCACAATATCTTTGAGTTTTCCTCATCGCCCCTTTGAACATCTTTTCACTATCAGGATCGTCTGTGATCCTCCTCCTTTAAAAAATTTAAGAAAAATCATTTAGTCCACACAACCCATCCGTATTTAAGACCTCACCCTGCCTGCCCTTTTAAGGGCCAACAAATTTCCCCTTTGTCTTTTTTTATAAACCTGATAGAAACCCCTTTGGGTCCCTGTTCGCCGTTCTGCAACTTTAATCTATAATTTTCTTAGAACTGAGTTTTTTCTCACTGTCCTCCCATATAATGTTCTTTGTTTACCAATCCTCCCTTGAACCTTAAATAAATGTTTCTTTTTACTCCAATGTTGTTTAATGGTGGTCACCTTTTTGGATCATTTTTGGACCTTATCTCCCATAAAATTTTTCTTTTCTGTCCGTAAATTTATTTTCCCTTAAAAATGAGAAAATCATCCTGGGCTCCGACCTCACTTCCCCTTCAAACCCTCCTAATTTTCCCTCCTACCCCTGACCTCACTTCCCGTCTAACCGTTTAAATATCCCCTCAGCTCGACCCATCCTATCGACCGCGCCAATACCCCCAGGTCCCTTCCCTAACCCTTTCATAATTGCCTTTTCCAGTGCAACGCCTTTTCTGGGGATTCTGCTCCTCCCTCCCCCACCTCTTTAATAACCTCCAGGTTCTTCTTTAAACCCGCATAATTTGGGCCTTTTGAAAAAGGTATTGGCCCTTTTTCCCCTTTAATTTCCAACTTCCCCTTTTAAGCTAAATCTGATCTCATAATGGTCGCTATTATCTAAATTCCCCCCCACCCCAAGTGAACAAAACGTTTTCTATTTGCAGCAAAAGATCTAGAATTATCCTCTAGGGCTCCCTTTATTTCTTGATTGGAATTATCCTGGATTAATTTTAAAAATTATTGCATCGCTGCACCTATGATTTAAATCCCAGTCTATTCCCAAAATTAAAATCTCCCCCCACGCCTAATCGATTTTATCTGCAGGGTTGTTTATTTCTTCCCCTATAGGGGCGAATCCTCTTACATAAGTTTGGAGGCCCAACACTACACCAAAACCCTTTTCCCGCCCTCCGGAAACCCCTTCCCCTAAGACCTATGCTGTCTCGTTTTTTTAACATTGTTTAAAACAAACGCAATGCATCTCTTGAAAAAAGGGAACTCCCCCTCCCGTCTGCCTACTCTGTCCTTGTGAAATAACTATACCAAACATCTCGACTTCCCGGGTCGAATACCTTTTCCCGACAATAAACCACGTTTCTGTTAAGCTATTATATAAAATCCCCTAACTATTTATTTCCCCTTTAGGAAATCTATTTTTTTTTAAAATACCCTACGTTGTATAGTAAACCTTCAAGCAATTTCCCTTTTTTTTGTCAATTTTTTCCCTTTTTCTTTAACTAAACCCCTCCTTTTTTTCTTTCGAATCACTTGTTCCCGCCTCTGAAAAACCCCTAGGTCGCAAGTTTCCTTTTTCCCCCAACCCCCCTGTCTAAACCCCCGGGTTTTCCATCTTAAAAAAGCCTGCAGTGATTACTTCCTTTCAAGGGTTAGACAAATCTGAACCCTTTCCCCGAAAAGTGCACCCGTCCCCGCGGGAGAGGTGTTTTGCCCGAAAAAAAGGGGCCCAGGGGACAAGGCCCAACCATGGCTTTGCAATGAAGTGCCAGCGGCAATTACCGCAATAGCCCTGGAGTACCACATGTCGAAAAAAAGGTTTGGGAAGGGGCACCCCCACCCACAGGGGAAACCCCCCCCTGTCCCTAACTTTTCCTACAGTTTTCCCTTTAACCCCCCGACAATTTCCCCACTTTTTTCACATCAAAAATCATTTCCCCAGCGCTCAGGCAGACGTGGGCTTTTTCCCGGTCCCCATGCACTAACATTTGCACTAAAAAACCTATCCCCTTCCTGGGTAACTCACCGACTTCATGCGCCCCCTCGTACAGAACCCGTTAAAAGTTAACCGACTGTCACCAAAACCCAAAATTTACCTTGGGTAATGATGTATCGTTACCTCCTAACCTGTATCACTCTTGCAGCCCCAGAGTACCTGAAATGAGTTTGTGCACAAAAGATGGTCATTGTTTACCCTTTTTTTCCCCGCGGGGGGCTCCAATCAATACCTTCCCCAAAACCCCAAACCCTGGGACTTCAAGGAACCTTTGTAGGCTTGAGCACATCCGCTCTGGTTTCCCCTAAGGCAACACTCGCTGGCCCCCCCACTCGCTCCACTTTGGGCCTTCACCTCCAACTTAAAAGAACGTATCTTATTTCCTGCTTTTTTACAACGCTTTTCAACGTTCACTAACTTTAAAACTCCTTTCAGGGGCTTCGATCGCCCCCAGAATAGTCTTAAACGCCGCACAAAACCCTTTAACATCCCTGACCCTTCTACCTCCCTTAACCTCAGTCCTTCACTCCCACCACACTCCACTCCAACCCCAGCACCCAACACACAACACCACTTCATCTCGCCTCCACAACCTCCCCACACAGACGTAGCCATTTTTTCCGGGAGCTAAACCAAAGCACAACCTCAATCACGGAGCGAAGGGCGACTGAAAAGTTTAAAAAAACAGTAGGGGTATATCATATCTCAGTAACCAGAGTATGGAGAAAAATGAGGCATAGAATCAGCGACATAAATTTACCCAAAAAAAAAATTAAAAAAAAAAGGCACAAATTATATGTTACCCCTGTTTTCATTTCAATTTCACTTCACTGCCAGTTTAAGGAACCCTTCTTTGGGAGAAAAAAACAGAAAAACTTGCGCATGTCATTTCCCGATTTTTTTTGCGTTCACCCCCCGATGGAAGTCATCCAGTCCCTTTGATGTGAGTCTGTTTCAAGTTTTTTAACAAAACCTTCTCCTTTAAAAAAAAATTTTGCAGGCAAACAAGCCTTACATTTTACAATGTTTTTATAGAGTTCCATTTAAACGGAGGGCCTACGGAATATGTATTTTTTTGACATGAATTCAAATGCACATTATACTACCCTAGTTTCTCAACGGTAGTTGAATATCCTTTTTTTGCCCATCCAATATTTTGCCGGTATGGGCCCCATGGATTACAGGAATGCCAAAGTCTCGTCTCCAATAAAAACATAAGGAATGCAATCTTCCCGTCTCTGCAAGGGCTTTTGGGTTTGGGAATGGATATCATTGTTAATCATGTCTCTCCAAAGCGTATTTCCCTTAAACAGTGATGAAATCGCAGGTTTCCCCTAAGCACCCTTTTACAAAAAAAAACGTACTCACATTTGCCCCGTAATCAAACCCTTTAGTAAAAAACCTTGTAGTTCCAAAAAAAGACCCACTGCCCATGGCTTTATGTCCCGGATGTGTTTTCCCTCCAATGCATCTAATACAGTGGGACATTTAGTTTTCCTCTGGAACCCCGCAGAAAGGACTCCAACCTTTCCCTGATAATGGTGGCATACATATGGTTAATTTTACCAATTTTTCCACAAACCCCGCACGATTTAGAGATGGTCGACAATCCCATTTGATAGACATAGTGTTTATCCTTGAAACTGTTGCCAGTTGCCAAGTGTCTGAGAAAGTTAAGGAGATTGCTTTTAAAACAGGATAGAACACAATATCAACACACATAATACAAAAAACAATTAGACACTATGAGTGAGTATAGCCGGTATTTTCTTTTTTTTCTTTCTTTCTTTCCAGGTAAGGTAATATCTATGAAGCGTACTAAAGTCAGAGACCGGTACTTCAAATACCTGATGAAGCTTGAAGAGGAAAAGGAAAAAAAAAACTGGATCCATAGCTAAATCATCCAGAAAATACATATATAGGGACCACGTGGAGTTCCTGATGAAAAATACCATGAGGAAGGTGACAGTTTCGATTATAGTAGATGAAGAAGAGATTGGAAACAACCATGATGAGATCAATCGCGACTAACATGCACTCTCTGACAAAGATGGTAGTGAAGAGTTCGCTCACCCCATAACATAAACTCAGTGAAAATATAAAAGAAAAACAATTATTTAACAGATACAGAAAAGGCTATTTTGCAGAAGTTGCAGCAGCCAGAGGATCGAAATGTCAGTTTCTTTAAAGGTATTTTACCCATACATCAGAAGTTTGACGACTATGAAACAAAACAATTCCAGGGTGAAGTTTTGAAAATTATTCAATGTATATACCAATCTCGATAAACTTCCATGGGTCCTACATGGCTTGTTCCTGGGGAGCCTAACATTCAGCCATCTCCACATTTCTACTCATATCAACATGGCTATGTGGAACAGAGAAACTGGGACAACCCCCACACTACGTCCACCTGAGGAAACAGCTTATTCCCCCACCCAACCCAGGATCTCAATTTTCCCACCAGGGGCAACAAAAGGGTTTATGAAAAACCCACTGCATCCACCAATCAGCGTGGTTTTACTGTACGTTCCCCTACTACCCCCATTTTTTCACCTGTAGGTCCCACACTCAGTACAGTCATCACCCAAATTTCCAGGTTAACCTTTTTAAATTTTGAACTTAGATTTTGCTCAGATATAGTGATACTTCATACATAATTTTCAGTTTATTTTTCAGTTCAGTTTAGTTCAGTGTAGATTTCAGTGTAAACATCGTTATTGATTTTCAGATTATGTTATTCTATACAATTTTGCTATCATGTGTTCATTGCTATGCATTGTTTTGCTCATTTGTATTTTGCTATCTACATCCCTTACTATTTATTGAATATTCATTGTAAGCAAAAATTAATATTGTAAGCACAAGTTTTTTAATTGATTGTTGAATTTATATTTTGCTCATGAATTTTACATCGAGATATGATAAGATATTTTTCTTACCTTTAAGGAACAGCAAGCTTTCATTGGGAAATGGGAACTCCGTTTTCTATTTTGTTTTGAAAAACAAGGCTCGCTATGAAGGAGTCATCAAAAGTTTTCCCTTTGGCATCCTAAAGTAGTTTTTGTAAAAAATTTTTCGCCCTTTTTAGGTCTTGAATAGTGACGAAAGACCCCCCAAGAAATGGGCTATCAAAATTAAATTTAGAACCCATTTCTGCCACGGAATCTTTTTACCTTTAAATGGAGGTAATATAGGTGCAGCAAGTGGTCCCGAGTATCCCTATAGAAAAAAGGGGCCAAGCGGTGGGACGCGCCGTGGTATGTCCCCGGACGGTTTACCTAAGCGATCTAGTTAAGAAAGTATATCATTTCTGGACAAAAAAATGGCCCCTTTTGCACAATGGAGGCGAATACATAAATTGGGGGGGGGGGGGGGTATCCACACCGCGCGGGGGGCTAGTTATAGATATTATAGTTTAAGGTGCCGCAACTGCGGGGGTTTTTGACGCCCGCTTTCAAAAGAACAGTAACAAATATTAAAAAATAATTTTAAGATAGAACAAAATATTTTAAATAACAAAATATAGAAAAAAACAAAGTACATTAAAAAACAATAATAAGGGGAAAATTAAAAAAAAACATAACTTGTTGGAAGGCCAGCCCTCTCAATAAAAGGGAGGACCTCATGTCCCCGGAGAGAAACACCTCTCTCCCAATGCCAGGGAGGACGGGAGGCACGTCCGACCCCGACACCGGGAAAAAATTTAGTAGGTCCCCAAGACTAGGACACTCGACCCCCAAGGCCGCAGATTTAAGGGGACCAAGCAATCCTCACAGTAAAGAGAGTGGCCCCCCCCATGAGGAACCAGTGATATAGAGGTTTTCCAATACGCAATTTCCCGTGCCCCCCAAGGCAAATGTCCATCTT
>JACEEZ010012567.1:20000-22993 GCA_016584305.1 Chionoecetes opilio | reverse complement strand
CTTTAATATATTTCACACCATGATTTCATTTTAACAGCATCATAAATGGCCCCTTGCTGAATGCGATATATTGACAGGAGAAGGGAATACTACGCTTCTTCTAAATGTCAACTGTATTTTATCATAGTTAACCCTATTATCAGGTAAGCACAGGCATCATTTTAACCATGAGACCTTAAGATAGAATGGATATATGTATGCCAGGAGAAGGGAATACTACGCTTCTTCTAAATTTCAGCTGTATTTTATCATAGTTAACCCTATTATCAGGTAAACACAGGCATCATTTTAAGCATGAGACCTTACGATAGCATGACATTTTTGCCTTGTTAAACTAAAAATAGAGTATAGTATCATAGTTTATGGTCGTACTGTACAAAATATACCACTAATATAAGACTTAATATCAAACATGAAGTGTATTACTCTCCCACAACTGGTTTACAATCGTCAATACTACTGGGACACACCTGTTACACACCTGTATTTGCCTGCTTGCACACCTGTCCTGCTTGTAATCCATGTCAGTGGGATAACACGTGCCAGGGCTTGTGGAGATGTGCTTGTGGAGGATTACAGGTCTTCATAGTTCTGATCCAGCGGTTTTGATACAAGCACCTTCCTTCTTCATCTCAGGTCATTATACTGTCATTTCTGTCTCGCATCGGAATTAACTTTTATTCTGTTACTGTCTTCTGTCATAGGGACTGGCCAATAAGCGGGCTATTTGTTACTTATTTTTTTATTCTTTGGCCAGTCCTTTGTGATGAAAATAAAATAGGTTAGGTTAGGTTAGGTTAGGTTAGGTTAGGTTAGGTTAGGGTAGGTTAGGTTAGGTTAGGGTAGGGTTAGGTAGGTAGGTAGGTTTAGGTTAGGTAGGGTGGGGGTAGGGTAGGTTAGGGTAGGGTAGGTAGGTAGGTTAGGGTAGGGTATAGGTAGGGTAGGGTAGGGTAGGTTAGGGTAGGGTAGGTTAGGGTTAGGGTAGGTTAGGTTAGGTAGGTAGGTTAGGGTAGGGTTAGGGTAGGGTAGGGTAGGGTAGGGTAGGGTAGGGGTAGGTAGGTAGGTAGGGTAGGTAGGGTAGGTAGGGTAGGTTGGTTAGGTTAGGTAGGGTAGGGTAGGGTAGGGTAGGGTAGGGTAGGGTAGGGTAGGTAGGGTAGGTAGGTTAGGTTAGGGTAGGTTAGGTTAGGGTAGGGTAGGGTAGGTAGGGTAGGGTAGGTAGGGTAGGGTAGGTTAGGTTAGGGTAGGTTAGGTTAGGGTAGGGGTAGGGTAGGGTAGGGTAGGGTAGGGTAGGGTAGGGTAGGGTAGGGTAGGGTAGGGTAGGGTAGGGTAGGTTAGGGTAGGTTAGGTTAGGTATAAAAATAAAAAACAAAAATAATGAAAAAGTCAACCTTTAGTGCAGCGATACAGTAGTCCTGACACCAGTATATATGACCTTTGTGATGTAAAATATAAAAATAAAAAAATAAAAAATAAAAATAAAAAATAAAAAAAAGTCAACCTTCCATGTGGCGGGCGATCTAGCACTACTGACACCAGGGTTGTTTTTTTTTTTTTTTTTTTTTTTTTTATCTTGACTACTTATCATTGGCTTGTGGAGACGTGCTTGTGGAGGGTTACAGGTCTTCGTAGTTCTGATCCAGCGGTCCTGATACAAGCACCTTCCTTCTTGATCTCGGGTCATTATACCGTCATTTCTGTCTCGCATCGGAATTAACTCATCAAAGTAATCAGATGAGACGAACTACTCGCAATCACATCGACGTCAATTAGCCCGTTGAAATGGCTGACGAAATTGAATGTAGAAAGACGCAAAGTATTAACACCTTGAGACCCAGAACGTAATTTCCATTGTAATTTGGGTACCATTAGACGATTTTTAGTGACTATAAGCAATGTTTTATAGCTATGACCTGTTTAGTATCCTTGTCTACTAACTCATTTGGTATATTAGTGACTTTTCGTAATTTTATGGCTCAACAACATACAATTATTTTTAGCAAAGGAAAGGTCTGGGCGTGAAGGGGTTAAAACAATCGTCATGGCCATTGATTAGATCGTTGAAATGGCTGACGAAATTCATTGTAAAAAAACGCAAAGTATTCAAACAATCGTGCTCGGTGTTTTATAAATGTCGATCAGCTTTTTACAGTAAACAAGGGAGGGAAAATATCTTGTAATCAGAATGTCAGAAGCCCAGTCAGGCCTATTTTTCGGGCAGCTGCTTTATTTATTGCTTTATTCATCAACATTTGTGCGATGTAAAAAAAAAAAAAAAAAAAAAAAAAAAAAAAAAAATATAATAATAATAATAATAATAAATAAATAAATAAATAAATAAAAAAGTCTTACTCCATTATTTATCATTGTCAATATACGTCAAGATTAATCGGTTTTTTCTCTATCTCCTTCCTACCAAATAATACGATAATAAAGAGGAGGAGGAGGAGGAAGAAGGAAGAAGAGAAGGAGGAAACTTGATCTTAATTTGTATCATGTTTTTGCTGTCTTCCTCCTCCTCCTCCTCCTCCTCCTCCTCCTCTCTACTTCCTCGTCTACCTCTTCTTCCCGGAGGTTATAGTGGTGGTTACGCGGTGGTCTCTCTCTCTCTCTCTCTCTCCACTCTCACACTCTCACACTCACACTCACTCACTCACTCACTCACTCACTCACTCTCTCTCTCTCTCTCTCTCTCTCTCTCTCTCTCTCTCTCTCTCTCTCTAGTATTTCTAACACGGTTTTTCTTTTTCTCCTGCTAGCCTAAAATAGTGGGATTGGAGGTTGGGGAGGAGCCTTCACCTTTACTATCTTGTGTGTCACTCCAGATTAGATAGTGTTATTTATTACTAACAGCCTCGTAACGGCCTAAATGCTCGTTATAACTGTTTGTTCTTCCTTTGCATTCCTCCTCAACCACCTTCACCACCTCCTAATACAAACAAACAAACAAACAAACAAACCATTTAAATAGATATATAACAACTCTCCAAAATAAA
>JACEEZ010012567.1:0-12500 GCA_016584305.1 Chionoecetes opilio | reverse complement strand
GAAAAAAGGAAAGAGAAACGAAAAAGGAAGAGAGAAGAAGGGAAGAGGAGGAAAAAAGGAAGAGGAAAAAACGAAAGAAGGAAAAAAAGAGAAAAAAAAGAAGGAAGGAGAGAAGAAAGAAAGGAAAAGAAAAGCGAAAAAAGGAAAAAAAGAAACGGGAAAAAAGGAAAAAAAAGAAGCGAAAAAAAGGAAAAAAGAAAGAAGAAAAGAGGGGAAACGGAAAAAAAGGAGAGGGGAAAAAGGGAAAAAAGGAAGGGGAAAAAAAGGAAAAAAGCCGGAGAAAGAAAGGAAAAAGGGGAAACGAAAAAAAGGAAGAAAGAAGGAAAAAGGGAAAAAAGGGGAAAAAGGGAAAGAAAGGAAAGGGGAGCGAAAGGGGAAAAGAAAAAAGAAAAGGGGAAAAAAGGAAGAGAAAGCAAAAGGGGGAAAGGGAAACGGAAAAGAAAGGAAAAAAAGGAAAAAAAGAAGAGGAGAGGAAAGAAGGGGGAAAAAAAAACGAAAGAAGGGAAGGCGAAAAAAAGGAAAAAAAAGAAGGAGAAAGAAAGGGGAAGAAAAGGGAAAGAAAGAAGGAAGAAAAGAAGGGCCGGGGGGAGAAGGAAAAAAGGAAAGAAAAAGAAACGAAAAAAAGGAAAAGGGGAAAAAAACGAAAAGAAAAGAGGAAAAAGGGAAAAAGGAAAAAAGAAAAAGGAAAAGAAGGGGAAAAAGGAAGCGAAAGGGGGAAAAAGAGAAAAAAAAGAAGGAAGAGAGGAAACGAAAAAAAAGGAAGGGAAAGGGAAAAAAAAGGAAGAAAAGCGAAAGAAGAAGAGAGAAAAAGAAAAAAGGAAGAGAGAAGAAGGGAAAAAAGGGGGGGAAAAAAGGGAAAAGAGAAACGAAAGAAGGAAAGGAAAAAAGAAGGAAGAGAGGAAAAAGGGGGGAAGGAAAAGAGAAACCCAAAAAAAAAAAGGGAAAAGAGAAGGAAAAGGGAAAAGGGGAAAAAAAACGAAAGAAAGAAGAAAGGGGAAACGAAAAAAGGAAGAAAGAAACGAAAGAAGGGAAAAGAGAAGCGAAAAAAGGAAAAGAGAAACGAAAGAAGGAAGAGAAGGGAAAGGGGAAAGGAAAGAAAAGGGGAAAAAAAGGGAAAAAAAAGGGAAAGAGAAGGGAAAGGGAAAGAGAAACGAAAGAAGGAAGAGAGAAACTTAAAAAAAGGAAAGGGGAAAAAAACGAAAAAAAGGAAGGAAAGAGAAGCGAAAGAAGGAAAGAGAAAAAGAAAGAAGGAAAAAGAGAAGCGAAAAAGGAAGAGAGAAACCCAAAGAAGGAAAGAGAAGGGAAACGAAAGAAGGAAGAAAAAAGGAAAAGAAGGAAAGAGGAAGAAGGCGAAAGAAGGAAAAAAAACGAAAAAAAGGAAGAGGAAAAAGAAAGGAAAAAGGGGAAAAGGAAAAGGGAAAAAAAAGAAGAGAAACAAAGGGAAGGAGAAGGGAAAAAAGAAAAAGGAAAAGAGGAAAGGAAAAAAAGGGAAAAGAGGAAAAGAAAAGAGAAAGGAAAAGAGAAAACCCCAAAACAAAAAAAGGGAAGCAAAAGGAAAAGTAGGAAGAGAGGGAAAGGAAAAAAGGGAAAAAGAGAAAGGGAAAAAAGGGAAAGGAAGAAGGGAGGAAAAGGAAAAAAGGGGGGACAAAAAAAAAAAAGAAAAAAGGGGAAAAAGGGGGAAGGGGAAAAACCCAAAAAGGAGAGGGAAAAAATGCAAAGGGAAAAAAGAGACAGAGAGAGATGGGGAGGGGAGGGGAAGGGGGGAGAGAAAGGGGGAGAGAGAGAACCAGAGAGAAAGAGAGATAAAGGGTTTAAACCCCGGGGTTAAACCACCAAATTTTTAAAAATGGGAAAAAGGGGGAGGCGGGATGAGGGGGGGGGGAGGAGGGGAAAAAAAAAGAAGGGGGAAGGGGAAAAAAGAAACGGAATAAGGGGAAAAAAATAAAGGAGGGGGGAGGAGGAGGGGAGGTGGGAAAAAGAGGAGGAAGGGGGGAAAAGGGAAAGGAAACAAACCAATAAAAAAAGTGTTTTTTTTTTTTGGGTTGGTATGGGTTTTTAATAATTAAAATTTATTTATTTTATAAGTTTTTTTTTTAATTTTTTATAACAAAATTAAGGATATAAGGGAATTTTATCCCTTTTTTTAAAAAAAAAAAGAAAACAAAAAAAAAAAATAAAATGGGGAAAAATCAAAAAAAAAATCCCCCCCCAAAAAAAAAAAAATAAAAAAAAAAAAAACCAAAAAAAAAACCAAAAAAAACCAAAATACCAAAACCAAAAACCAAAACCACCAAAAAAAAAACCACCAAAATTAAAAACCAAATAAAACCAAACACCACCAAAAAAAAAAAAAAACCAAAAAAAAAACCAAAGCCAAAAAATAAACCCACCAAAACCAATAACGCAAACCCAAAACCCACCCAAAAAAAAAAAAAAAAACCAAAAAAAAACCAAAAAACCAAAAAAAAAAAAAAAAACCACCCAAAAAAAAAAAAAAAAAAACCAAAAACCCCCCCCCCCAAAAAAAAACCAAAAAACACCACCACCACCAAACCCCCCAACCCCCCCCCACACCCCCCCCCCAAACCCCACGTTTCCCCCCCCAACCCCCCTAAAAAACCCCCACCACCCCCAAAACCAACCCCCCCACTAAACCAAACCCCACCAAACCCCCACCACCACCACCCCCTTCCCCCCCCCCCCCTTTGGAAAAAAATTCCCCCCCCCCCCCCCCTCCCATGAACCCCCCCAAACCCCCCCCTCCCCCCCCCCTTCCCCCCTTCCCCTTCCCCCCCCCCCTTTCCCCCTTTTCCCCCCACCCCTTTCCCAATAAACACGTATAAAATTCCCCCCCCAAAACCCCCTAAATGCCCCCCCAAAAACTCTCACCCCACCATTTTCCCTTCCCCCCTTCCCCCCCCTTTTCCTTCCCCCCCCCCCTCCCCCTCTTTTCCCCCCCCTCCCCCCCCCTTCTCCGGGCCCCCCCCCCCTTTCCCCCACCTCCATAAAAACGTAAACCCCCCACCACACCCCAAAACACACCACACACACAAAACACACACAAAAACTCCCCCCTACCCTAACCCCTTCCCCCACCCTAAAATTCTTCCCCCCCCCCCCCTTTCCCCCCCTTCCCTCCTCCCCCCCCCCCCCCTTTAAAAACCCCGTACCGCCCTCCCACCCCCCCACACAAAATACACCCCTAAACCCACCCTCACCCCCACCATTTTCCCCCCTTTACCCTTAGTTCAGGTCTCTCTCTCTCCTCTCTCTCTCTTTTCTCTTCCCCTCTCTCTGTCTCTCTTTTTCTCCTCTCTCTCTCTCTCTCTCCTCTCTCTTCTCTCTTTTCTCTTTTTTTTTTTCTCTCCTCCTCTCTCCCCTTTTTCTCCTCTCTCTTCTCCCTTCTCTCTCTCTCTCCGGAAAAAAAGGGGCATGGGGAAAAAAGGTCTGTGTACGTATTTTTTTGGGAGAATTTCAGTTATACAAACCCAAAAAAGAGAGGGGAGAGAGAGGGGGGAAGAGGGGGAGAAAAAGAGAGAGAAGGAGGGGGGAGGAAAAGAGAGAGAGAGAGAAGGGGAAAAGAAAAAGGGGAGAAGGGGGAAAAGTAGGGGGAAAAGAAAAAGTGGAAAAAAAGAAAGGGAGGGGAAAAAAAAAGCGGGAAAAAAAAAAGGGTAAAAGAAAAAAAAGAGAGAAAAGGGGAGAGAGAGAGAGAGAGGGGAGAGAGAGAGAGAGAGGAAAAGATTAAGGGGGACTTGGGGGGGGGGGGCCTGAACAAAAAAATAAAATATATAAAACTAAACAAATAAAAAAAGGATTCAAAAAGGAACAACTTTTAAACCCAAAAAAAATAAAGAAAAAAAAATTATTATTAAAGCAATCCGTAATTTTTGGGTTGTTTATGCCCAAAAAAAAAACAAAGGAAAAAGGAAAATTAAAAAATATGAAAGAAAAAAAAAGATAAAAAGAAAAAAAAATTCCCTCCAAACCCGTCCCTTTTAAAAACAGGGGGTGTGTGGGTGGGGGGCAAAAAAAAAACGGGGGAGCGGGGGGGTAGGGGGAGGGGAGAGGAGGAAAAAGGGGGAAGGGAGGAAGAGGAAGGAGGAAGAGGGGGAAAGAGAGAGAGAGAAAAAGAGAGAGAGGGTATTTTTTAGGTAGGTAGGAAAAAATTATTAGTTTTAGAGAAGGGAGAGAGGGGGAGAATAAAAAGAGAGAGAGGGGGGAGGGGGAGGGGGAGAGAGGGGGGAAATTGGGGGGAGAGAGAGGAGGGGGAGGGGAAAAGAAGGGGGGAGAGAGAGAGGGGAAAAGGTTTAAACAATTTTGACTGAAAATGACTCAGCATTTTAAAGACAAAATGGACCGAACCCTGGCACAGCGAGGAGGAGGAGGAGGGAGGAGGAGGGGGGAGGAAAGAGGGGGAGGAAGAGGAAAAGGAAAGGAAAAGGGGGAGGAGGAAGGAGGAGGGGAGGAGAGGGGGAAAAAGGAACAGGGAAAGGAAAGGGGGGGAACAGGAGGGAAGGGGGAGGAAATAAAAGGTTGGGGGAAAAAGGGGGAAAAGGAGGGGAAAAAAAGGGGAAGAGGAAGAAGGAGGGGGAAAGGAAGAAGGAAAAGGGGGAGGGAAAGGGAAAGGGAGCAAAAAAACCCAACAAAAAAACATAAAACAAAAAACAACAAACAAAAAACAAAAAACAATAAAAATAAATTTAAAAATAATAATAACCAAAAACAACAACACAACAAAAAACAACCAAAAAAAACAACAAAAAAACAAAAACAACAACAACAACAACAACAAAAAAACAATAAAAAATAATAATAATAAAAAAAAAATATCAAAGGAACACATGGGAAAAAGGAAGGAAAACCCGAAAGGAGGAAAAGGGAAGAACAGGAGGGAGGAGGGGAGGAGGAAGGAAAAGGCGGAAGGGAAAAAATATGCCCCAACCCCGATAAACCCCCAAAACTGCATTTTCCCCCTCCTCCCTCCCCTCCTCTTTTTTTCTTCCTCTCCTCTTCTTCTTCCTTCCTCCCCTCTTCCCCCTCCTCCAAATTTAATTCCGGTTCCCTTTTTGCCTTGGCAGTAAAAAATGGGTCCTCCCCTCCCCCCCCCCCCCCTTTCCCCCCCCTCCTCCTCCCTTCCCCCTTTACTTCCCCCCTTCTAACTTTTTCCCCCACCTTCCCCCACCTCATCTCTCTCTCTCTCTCTCTTTCTCTCTCTTCTCTCTAAAAACTATAAATTTTCCTCCAAAAATTTTCCACCCCACCCTACACGCAAAAACTTGTTCAACCCCCACCATATTTTACCACTATACTTTTATTTTCTATTTTACTACTAATACTTACAACACTCACTCACATAACCCCAAAAAACCCCCTAAACTCCCGATAATTCCCAAAAAGTTACAGTAGTAGTATAGTAAGTTAGTAGTATTTTTAGTAGTAGGAGTAAATTTGTAGTAGTGGGATAAGGGAGTAGTCTTAAATAGTAGTAGTGTAGTATATATAGTTTGTAATGTAGTAGAATAGTAGTAAGTGTAGTAGTGTTTGTGTAGTATTTGTAGTAGCCCGTTTTAGTAGTAGTAAATAGTAGTAGTAGTAGTAGTAGTAGTAGTAGTAGGAATAGTATAGTAGTTTGTGTAATTAAATTAGTAATTTGTGTAGTAGTAGTGTGTATTTGTTTGTAGTAGTAGTGTAAAAGTAGTAGTAGTAGTAGTTAGTAGTAGTAGTAGTAGTGTAGTAATGTAGTTTGTGTTTGTAGTAAAAGTAAAAAGTAGTAGAGTAGTAGTAGTAGTAGTATTTGAGGAAATAGGAGGGGTAGTAGTAGTAGTATATTAGTAAGTATTTGTAGTAGTAATAGTATAGTGTATGAATAATAAATAGTGTAGGGAGGGAGTATTAGTAGGGAGTAGGAGTAGTAGTAGGAGTATTCCTCCCGCCCAGTAGTAGTATAGTAGTTTGTAAATAGTTAGTATTTGTAGTAGTGGGAGTATAGTATAGGAGGAAATAGTAGTTGGAGTATTTTGTAGTTGTATAGTTTTTTAGTGTAGTAGTAGTAGTAGTAGTAGTTTGTTAGGAGTAGTTAGTGTAGTAGTAGTATTTGTAGTAGTAGTAATAGTAATTTGTATTTGTGTTTGATTTTAGTAGTAGTGTAGTGTAGTATTTGTAGTAGAGTAGTAGTGTATAAAATAGTAGTATTTGTAGTAGTAGGTAGTAGGGAAAAAAGCAAGTTTGTAGTATGTAGTAGAAGCGTTGTTTGTATAGTAGTATTTGGGAGTTTGTGTAGTAGTAGTAGGAGTATGGTTTGTAGTAGTAGTAGGGAAAATTTTGTGGGTAGTAGTAGGGAGTAGTAGTAGTAGTAGTGTAGTGTAGTAGTAGTAGTTTGTATTAATTGTAGTAGTAGTAGTAGTAGTATATTTGTAGTAGTAGTAGATAGTAGTGGTGGTTTGTAGTAGTAGTGGGATTTTAGTAGTCGTAGTTATTGTAAGTAGGTTTTAAAATGTAGTAGTAGTTAAAATAGGTATAGTAAATAAATAGTAAATAGTAGTAGTTGTAGTAAATAGGGAGTATAGTAAGTAGTAGTTTGTAGTAGTAGTAGTAGTGGAGTATTTGTAGGTAGTAGTAGTGTAGTAGTAAGTATAGTTTGGGGTAGGGTGTAGTATTTGTAGTAGTAGTAGTATTTGTAGTAGTGTAGTAGTAGTTTTAGTGTAGTGTAGTATTATATTTTAGTAGTGTGTAGAAGTATAGTAGTTAGTGTAGTATAGAGGGAGTAGTAGTAGTAGTGTTAGTATTTTAGTAGTTAGTGTAGTATTTGTGTTTGTAGTATTAGTAGTAGTAGTAATTTTTAGTAGGGAGTTTGTAGTAGTAGTAGTAGTAGTTTGTAGTAGTTTTTGGTTTCCTGTTTACAAATTTAAAAATTTATTTTAAATACTAAGGGTTTATTGGAGAGAAGAGAGAGGAGAGAAGGGGAGAGAGAAAAGATTTAGAGGAGATAGAGAGGGGGAGAGAGAGAGGGAGAGGAGCAAGCGGACCTTAACATGTTTGTTTAGTTTGACCCTTTTACCAAACCAACCCCCACCAAAAAGGGCTCTCTCTTTTTTTTCTTCCCCCTCTCTCTCTTTCTTTTTTCCCCTTCCCTCTCTCTCTTCAGCAGTCCCCACAGAGATTAATGTCCAAAATAGGATGTCATTTTTTTCTGATATAGCTCACACCAAAACACACACACACCCCACACAAACACACCCCACCCCCCACAAACCACACACACCACACAAACACCACACAGGCTTAAAGGGCCCGACAAGAGAAGGGAAAAAAAAATTAACCCCCCCAAAAGATACAAAGAGAAAAAAAAAATTTACCCTTTTTTTTTTCTTTTCTTTTTTTTTTTTTTGGCGTAAAAAACAAAAAGGCAAACAAAACGAAATTTTGGGGGGTTTTTTTAACCCCTTTTATTTTTTTTTTTGTTTTTTTACTTTTTTTTCATTTTTTTTTTGTACCCTCCATGAAAAATTTGGGTGATAAACGTCAATAAATTCTCTCTCTCTCTTCCTCTCTCTCTCTTCTCCTTTTCTCCTCTCTCCCCTCTCCCCTCCCCTCTCTCTCTCTCTTTCCTCTACACACACCCCCATTGGGCCCGGGTCAGTGGGTTTGGCGTCCGGCCCCCCTTTCATGTACAGCGTTTTGATCCCCCCACCCCGTCATTTTCCCCCGGGGTTTTCCACTGACCAAAAACGGGGGGGTTTTCTTCCCCCTTGAGCAATTTTATGGGGGGTGTGTGTGGGGGGTGGAGGGCCCACATTACAAACCCAAAGATCGGTAATAATGAGGTTTCCAAATTCGCACTGAGAGGGGTGAAATTTTGGGGCGATCGCGAGTCCATTTTCGTGGTGGACAAGACCTTTTTGGGGGAATAACACACACCCCACACAACACAACCCCACAACACCCCACACACCCCCACACACACCCCACACAACACACAATTCTCCACACTAAGGGAACCTAAAAATTTAAAAATTAAAAAAAACCAAAATACAAAAATTAAATTAAGTTTTTGAATAAAAAAAATAACTTAAAGAATTAAATTTAAAGAATAACAAGCCCTTTTAGAAGGGGCATGCCACCTTTTCACCGGGAAGGGAAAAAAAGGGCGCGAAAAAAAAAATGAAGAAAAAAAATTTTAAAGTTTTATTTATTAGATGAAAAAATTTATAGTTACAGGAGGAAATATTTGCAGATGGATTAAATTGTTATATGAGGAGAGAGGAGAGAGAGAGAGAGAGAGAGAGAGAGAGAGAGAGAGAGAGAGAGAGAGGAGAGAGAGAGAGAGAGAAAACTCCCTCACTATTAACGTTTTTTTATTTAATTTCAAATCTCTCTAATATGAGGATTAATAAGAGAGAGAGAGAGAGAGAGGAGAGAGAGAGAGAGAGAGAGAGAGAGAGAGAGAGAGAGAGAGAGAGAGAGAGAGAGAGAGAGAGAGAGAGAGAGAGAGAGAGAGAGAACGAAGAAACTCAAGATAAAGAAAAAAAACAAGAAAAAACCGGTTTCTGCAGGAAGAGATGAACAGTTAGAGAGAGAGAGAGAGAGAGAGAGAGAGAGAGAGAGAGAGAGAGAGAGAGAGAGAGAGAGAGAGAGAGAGAGAGAATAAATCAATAAACAAGCTAAACAACTAATCAACACGTCTTTCTAACCTAACCTAAAAAAAAAAATAATAATAATACTTGACCATTCCCGCCATTTTCCCCCTCCTCCTCCTCCTCCTCACCCCACCTTATTTCCCCCCCTATTTCCCCCTCTTCCCCTTACCCCCCACCCCCCTCCTTCACCCCAGGGCACGTGCAACCCTTCCCCTCACTGCACGTACCACAATAAGCACGGCAAGGTATACAGGGCACGTAATATAAGGTATAATATAAGGATAAAATGTTGTACACTCACCTCGTCAAGGATCTTGGGGGGAAGGGAAGGGAAGGAGGGAGGAAAACCGAAGCCGAATTTCTTAATGAATATAAGTATTACAAACACGTCTTATTTCCATATTTTGACCTTATTTTATTGTTGCCATAATTATGTACAGTGTTTTTATTGCTAATTAGTCTAAAAATGCTTCGAATTTAAGTAATTGACTATCTCTTAAAGCATTTTTGCAAACAGTTTTTTACAATTATAATTTTTGCAAACACATCTTATATCCATAGTTTTACCTTATTTTATTGTTTCTATAATTATTTCAAGTGTTTTTATTGATAATTAGTCTAAAAATGCCTTGAATTTAAGTAATTGATTATTTCTTAAAGCATTTTTGCTTTTCAATAACGTTTACTTAATGTATCGATAAATTAGACCTTATTTTATTGTTTCTATAATTTATTCTTATGGTTTTATTGCTTTAGAGTATACCAATAACATCGTTAAATTAATGCTATATTTCTGCAAGCTTTTTTTGCAAAATTTTTTTATTTCTTCTATTTCATTAATATCAACTTAATTTATCGATAATTTAGACCTTAATTAATCGTTTCTATAATATATACATGCCTTTTTATCACAAACTAGCATTAAAATGAGTATATTAGAAGGTTTTATAATATCAGAATATCATTTCCTAAAAAAATCTGAAATAGGCTGCGTTTATAATATATTTTTTCCTTATAAAAAATACGAATTATATATTTATAACTATTATTTATATGTTTATAATTAAGCTTTCGTGTTTTAATGGTCGATAAAAATAAATTGAATTAGTAAGATGCTTATAATCAACGTTCTGTCTTTGTTTATAGTTCGTGTTAGCTTTAATATTATATTTATTTTGATTTTCTCTTCTCTTCTTAGCTTATTTAAATCCTTTTCCTTCCTTCCTTCCTTTCCTTTCTTCCTTCCTTTACTCAAATCCTTCCCTTTCTTCCTTCCTTCCTTTCCTTTCTTTCTTCCTTCCTTCCTTCAACTCCTTTCCTTTCTTCCTTCAATTCCTTCCCTTTCTTCCTTCCTTTATTCAAGTCCTCTTCTTCCTTCCTTCCTTCATCTCCTTTCCTTCCTTCCTTCAATTTCTTTCCTTTCCTTCCTTCCTTCATTCAATCCCTCTCCTTTCTTCCTTCCTTCCTTCAATTCCTTTCCTTCCTTCCTTCCTTCCTTCCTTTATTCAAATCCTTTCCTTCCTTCCTTCCTTTATTCAAGTCCTTTCCTTTCTTCCTTCCTTCCTTCAATTCCTTTCTTTCCTTCCTTCCTTCCTTCCTTCCTTCCTTCCTTCATCTCCTTCCTTCCTTCCTTCCTTCCTTCAATAGCCTCTGAATCCTATCACTTCACACACCCTCAAAATCCTTGCTCCACAAATACAACCAATCATCGCCTTCTAACTAACACTAACATCACATAACTAATCTTTTACCCTACCGTCCACAACACTATAGTCGCCACTGCACTAATGTCGCCAGGCCATATATTACGCATGTTAGCATCACTACAGCCTTGTATGTGTCACTGAAGAGGCATGCACAGTAGTTTATATGATGTACCTGTCTTCAGTGGCACATACAAGGATAGGCTGTAGTGATGCTAACATTCGTAATATATGGCCTGGCGACATTAGTGCAGTGGTGACTTTAGTGTTATTGACGGTAATTCAACTAACAAAGGAGACGATTGGGCAATGATTAGGCTAGATTGGAGATTGGGTCTAACATAATGAAAATGGCAGGGGAGACTATAGAAAAATTTATAAGGGTCATATTTCAGTGTTTTTTCAATAGCAAATAGACGAAAGTTGCCCCCTTCTTAAATCCTAACTCCACACCCAGCCCATCTTTTCCTCGTCTCCTAGGTAACTAACACTAACACCCCAGAACTAATATTTTACCCTAATCCAACAACAAAAACGATTGGGCAAAGATTAGGCCATTGATTAGGAGATTAGATTATGATTGATTGAGCCAAAAGGATTTAGTGATTGATTAGATTAGATAGGGGATTGATTAGACAAGGATTAGGAGATTGGGTGAAATTGATGAAAAATAGCAAGGGAGACTATAGTAAAGTGATAAGGGTCATATTTACCTCCGCCTTCCAAGTTGGAGGGAGGTTGTTTTCACCCCGATCTGTCTGTCTGTCTGTCTGTTTGTTAGTGTGCAGGATTTCTTGAAAAGTTACGAATATATTTGGACCAAACTTTGTATACTAAGTCTATTTGGTATAAGGAAGAACTGTTTTAATTTTGGATGAAATCGAATCACAACTGTTACCATGGCAACCAATTGAAAATCCGACTTTCCCTCTCCTTTACCATGGTGAATGAGATACTCGGGCGGAGGTATGCGCGCTACTGAGTGCCCCCCCCCCCCCCCTAGTTATTATTATTTTGCAGGAGAGAGAAAGAATAGAGAAGAATAAAGAAAGAATAGAGAAAGAAAAGAAGAAGATGAAGTAGGAATGCAGTGAATTATAAGCTTGATAACAAAATAGGTTGCCATGATTTGATCGGTCAGGGTGAAGTGGTTGTTAGTAAGTATATATGTGTTAGTGGTTTGTTAGCATTTTCTGGGACTGAGAGAGAGAGAGAGAGAGAGAGAGAGAGAGAGAGAGAGAGAGAGAGAGAGAGAGAGAGAGAGAGAGAGAGAGATAAGGGAGTAGAGTGAAGATTAACTGAGTTTGATGTAAATAATCTCTCTCTCTCTCTCTCTCTCTCTCTCTCTCTCTCTCTCTCTCTCGGCCGCTCTTCTCCCCACACTCCACCGCACGAACGCTGAGCGGGCTCAGAGTGTGTCTATACAGCATTATGACCACTTCCGGCTAACCCCTCCCAAGTATCGCCGACGCGGACTCATGGCTCGCAGACACAACATTGTGTCTGCCCGACTTCGGCTGGGATACCGACCTGTGTGGCAGGTCTCTGAGGCGGGGGACATTCCTCACTTCTCCTCCTGCAAGCTGTGTGATCGCCCCAGAGCCAACAGTCTTCAGCACTACTGCCTCGAGTGTCCCTCTGTCAGGGACATGCTGCCTCAGGGACAGCCCTTACTCGCTGTGTGCGACTTCCTCCTAACGGATAGTAATTTGGATGTCGTATTAGTACGTCACCCACACTTTGGTGGGTGCTAATCCTTTCCTTGCCATACAACTGCGTGCCCTGCGAGACACGAATGAACTAATAATTTGATGTCCAGCATCTCTGTATGTATGACGGTGTGCCCTGTGTGTCACGAATTAATTAATTATACATGTTTGGCAATATTTCATGTACTCGGCCTGTCGCTCTTTGAGCGTAATAAATTGATAAAAACAAAAAAAATCTCTCTCTCTCTCGGCCGCGGCGTAGGAGGGGGGACGGAAATATAACCTTGATGTGAACTTAAAAAGAAAACGTAGTGTCGGACAATGACATCTACCTGTAACGACGCAATCACCTCTCTCTCTCTCTCTCTCTCTCTCTCTCTCTCTCCGTCTCTCCTCATCTCCTCTCTCTCTTTTCTGTATCTCTCTCTGTTATTTCCTCCCCTCTTCTCCCT
>JACEEZ010012566.1:0-17915 GCA_016584305.1 Chionoecetes opilio | reverse complement strand
CCCTTTTTTTTTTTCCCCCCCCATTTTTACCCCTTTTTAACCTCTTTTTCCCCCCCCCCAAAAACCCCTATTTTTACCTCCTATTTTTACCTCCTATTTTACCTCCTATCTTTTACCTCCTATCTTTACCTCCAAATTTTCCCCCTCCTATTTTACCCCTATTTTAAACCTCCTATTTTTTTTTCTAGAGTTCTTCTGATTCATATCTTCTAGTCTTCTTCTTCATAACTGCTTCATTCTGTCTTTCTTTTCTATCAAGATTTTCTTCTCCTCTTCTTCTTTAGTTTATCTTTCTATATTAACTTATAGTTCCTCATTCTCCGCCTTTCCTCCCCTCCTCAATCCTAAACCCACTAAGAAGAACCAAGAGTTCCTCTGTTACAATGTTTATTTTTTGGTCTCGTTGGTTTGACTTTTGATATCCAAAATTCCATCTATCAGTGTCTGGTTTTGTTGTTGTTGATATTTCATTCCTCGCCCTTTTCCCTACAACATGCACTCCCTAACCCCAACCCTCTCCCACTCCTACCTCCCTCCACACCCCCCTTGCAACCACAACACTATCACCACAAACACCAATATCCTTATAGACCACTTCCTTAATCATTCACTCTCCTCCCCTCCTCCTTCCCCCTATGTCCTCCCCCCTCCAAAACTCGATCCACCCCCCAACCCCCTCCCGAAACCCCCACACCCCTCCGCACACCCCCCAACCCCCCCCACCCCCCCAACCCCCTCCACACCCCCACCCCCCACCAACGGGGGGCCAGGGGTGCGTTGGCGCCCATCCAAAGGACAAAGGGGAGGTCTGATACCGGCTCCTCGTAAATGCTTAGGTGAAGACCTCCCAAAGGTTAATAAATCTGATAGGGGATGGTGCGGGTTTGCCGCTAGCTAACAAGGCGACGAGATGAATTTTGATGTGAGCTAAGGGGAGAGGAGAGAGATGAGGAGGAGGAAGGAACTATATGGCACTGGAATTTACGTGTTGTTTTTAACACACTTGTTGTCGAGTGTATTCGTGTGTGTCATGTTTTTTCTACTCTCTCTCTCTCCTCTCTCTCTCCCCTTCTCACCCTCTCTCTCTCCTCTCTCTCCTTCTTCCTCTCCTCTCTCTCTTCCTCATCTTCTCTCTCTCTCTCTCCCCCTCTCTCCCCTCTCCTCTCTCTTTTTTTTTTACCTGCTATAATTTGATTTTTTTTTCTTTTCTCTTTTTTGACATTCACAACGGTCGCGGTCTTTTATGCAATATCGTGTCCCTTGGTTGTGGTTCCTCCTCCTCCTCCTCCTCCTCCTCCTCCTCCTCCTCCTCCTCCTCCTCCTCCCCTCCTCCTCTTTTTGTATCTAAAATGTAAAAATTTGCTGATGATAAAAAATTTTCGGCGGTAAAACATATAGTATAAGAGAATAGAGTGAAAAGAGATACTTATAGAGAAAACTGTGAACTCATACAACGTGATCCAGATAAACTATCGGATTGGCGCAATAAATGGCTATCAAGATTTAATTCCGATAAATGTCAAGTAATGCATATAGGTAATGATAACCTCTATGACTATCATATGACTATCAGTTTGCAAAATAAGTCGTTAACGAAGTACAGCAGGAAAAGAATTTAGGTGTGATTAGTAATGATCTTAAGACTAGTACCCCATTGCTTAGCTGCTAGTAAAGGCAAATAGATTTTGGGCTTCATTAAACGCAACTTTGAACATAAAACTTCTTCAGAGTAATTTTTGTTAAGTAATGATATATACGTTGTACACGTCTTTGGTTAGGCCGCACTTAGAATATGCTGTTCAGTTCTGGGCGCCTTGTTTCGTAAAAGATGAAGCCAAATTAGAATCAGTTCAAAGAGGAGCGACCAAACTGAGACGGGCCACACAGACCCCCCGGGCTGTCTGGGCCAGTGCTCCGCTGCTGCCATTGAGGGGCTTGGGGCGTCGCCCTCCTCAGAACCCGCTATCACTATCATGCCACTGTTCTTTTTGGTATAGACTTCGATGACTGAAACCTAAAGAATTTCTGTTCGGCCTTGTTTTATCTAAAAACATCTAAGGCTGAGGTCAACGCGCCTCTGAGTGTAAGGAGGACCCCAACCGCCCCCTTTCAGTGGCTGGGGTCGCTGGGCGCCGCTGCCTTACTGCTCTGTGCTTGTTGCCGCTCCCTCGCCGCCGCCGTTTGTCTGGTCTGAGCGACGCGCACTGGGCCTTTCAGTGGTGTGGCGCTGTCTTGGGAAGACTCAGGGCGAAGCTTGGGTGGGTTTTGTGGGTGTCAAAGGGTTTCGGACGCGTTGTACCTGCCGCCGCTCCCTCGCTGCCGCTGCTTGTCTGGCCCCCGGCGACGCGCGCTGGGCCGTTCGGGGTATGGCGTTGTCTTGGAAGTCTTCCCCGAGAACCCGGACGAGTCTCAGGACGGGGTTTGGGTCTGGTTTCGCTAGCTGTTCTTCAGGGGGCAGTGACCTCGGTGACGCGGTCTTCGGGCGGGGGGGGAGATGCCTGCAGCCTGCTGTAACATGGCCCCGTGGCCCGATTCAAGGACCTGGGAGAGTAGGCTCCAGGATGGCCACGCACGCACAAACCTGGTCCTGTCCCTGGCCATCTGTTTCCCCGGGGCCGCGCCGCGCCTGCCAGTAGCATGTGCCCAGGCCCGGGAATGTGATGCACGGCAGTAACACACCCCGAAGGTGACGCGCTGGGCGCTCTTCCCCTTGACGCCCTGCGCCACCTCACAGCTCCAACTCTCCTCCTGGGCCTGCCTGTCCCTGCCCGGGCCCTTCCGCTAGCCCAGCCCAACAAAGCCCAGCTCAGCCCAGCCCAGCCCACCTACAGGAGGGGTCCACACCACTTCCTCGTGGCGGGTCTTTGGTGGTGCCGGAAGGGCCGGACTCTGCCTCTCAGAGCTCCTTTGGGAGAGAGGCTCAGGTGGTGCGAGGGGATCTGAGGCACCGTCATGAACCTCTTTAGCCTTCCCTTCAAGGGCAGGGCGATCCCCTTTATTCACTTCTTCACAGTCGTCACCACGCGGGGACGGGTGCCGGGGCCACGGGGACGTCTCCTCGACACAGTCGTCTCAAAGCCTCCTGGCCTGCCTGTCCTGCCCGGGGCCCTTTCCCCTAGCCCACCCAGCAAGCCCAGGCCCCTCCCAGCCCAGCCCACCTACAGGAGGGCTCCACAAGCGCGCCACATCCTCGTGGCGGGGCTTCGGTGGGGCCGGTGTCATCATCAGAACTTTTCTTTCCTCTTCCTCACTCTCCTCGTCGGAATCTTGTTGGTCAGACGCGGAGTCTCCCGAGCTCATTTCTTTCCCAAGGCCATTTCTCGCTGTCGTCGGAGTGAATGGGGTTTCGCTCTTTTCATCTGTTTGTTCTTCCTGCTTCTCATTTTCCTTGTCCTTATCTTCGCATGTATCGGCAACGTCCGTGGTGCAGGAGGGAGAGTTGTCTCCCTGTAGCTGCTGCCGGACAGGTCGCCGCAGCCACAGGCACAGCGCCGCCACGCCTGCCGTCCGGATCCCAAGGTCCTCCCAGGGCTGGCCGGCCACGGCACTCATGGCGGCAAACATCGCTGAGGGGCTTGGGGCTTCCTCTTCCTCCTCGGAACCCACACGCGTTGAGGCCTCGCTGGTGGTTGCTTCAGAGGAAGTCATAGGGTGAACACAGGTCTGCTCTGTCATCTTTACCTCTACACTGTACACACAAAACATGCAAGGAAAATATGAAAAAATTTCCGCATTCTGCTTGGATCTAATAAGGGTTCCAATCTTCTTAGATCCAGCCTGGCGTGTCTGAGGTATGTAGCCGGAGGTGTACCTGGAGTTAGAGGTAGCCGCTGATTGGCTGAGTGAGTTAACAGGTAGGAGTTGATTGCCTGCATGAGGGAGTTTAACATATCTTCGCTACTTTCCTCAAGTGGCGTTGAAAAAGCATTATACCCCAAACACCATCGGATCAACTTCTTCTTCTTCCTCTTCCTTTTCCCTCTTCCAACTTGGCTGGGCAGTGAGTGTATTCCTAAATCTTCCAAATATCTCGCTTATTCTTCCTTTCTTTATCCATCTTCTCTTCTCATCGATCTATATATTGCATCTATTCCTCCATTCGCTTCTCTATTTCCACCATTTACTGATCACATATCTTTTTATACGCATTACAACAACTCATCTTCCATGTTTTGTCCTCTTTCTAGGATTGCTGGGGGTTTTAATGGAGGTTGGGGGTTAAAGAGACTATGGGGTGTGGTGGGGGTGTTGTGGTGGGGGTGTTGTGGTGGGGTTATGTGGTGGGGTACAGGGGTTGTCTTAATTGTTGTGGGGGTATCAGGGGGTAATATAGGGCGTAGACAGACTATGGGGTGTGGTGGGGGTGTTGTGGTGGGGAAGGGGGGTTAAGTCTTATTTGTTGGGGGGGTTTCAGAGATTGAAAGTGAAGGTATAGTTGTGTGTTCCTTGTTTAGTCGCCATTAACCCCTTCACGCCCAGATCTTTCCTTTGCTATAAAAAAAAATTGTCTGTTGTCGAGCCATAAAATTACGAAAAGTAACTAAATATACCACGGGCCTCTTCGCTCCTTCACGCATCCTACAGGAGTCATGGGAGGGCATTAAAAGTACCACAGGATTGATATAGTATTCCTAGGTTTTTATAAGTACTTTGACAATCGCATGGGTGGCTCAAATAGGGATTAATAATAATAATAATAATACTGATATACTAATACTGATCGTTATATTGAAGTAATGATTAATCTAGCAATTCCTATCATATTTTTATCTCTTGTAGTAGGTTTTGTCTAATTTGTGATTTTTAAGGAATATCTGGAAGTATCCGTCATTGTGAATTGGCTGAAATAGGGATTGCTAATCATTGTAACAGAAAACTGACTCCAGATTCGTGTTCAGCATGCCCGAAAACGGCTAGAAACAAATTTTCAAGCAAATCTATGTGTGTGGTCGCTGCAGGGCTTGTCAGGGTTATTTAAGGTGGTAACACTGTGACAGGTGACGGATGGCAACACTGCTGTATCCCTAACAACCTGAGGGTTAAGTGTCACTATGGTTACTTTTCACCCGTTGTTTTACTCAACAAGTTTAATTTGTTTGCGGTATCTGGATTGTCCTCTTTCTTGTTTTTTTTCCTTTTTTCTTTTTTTTCACAATTTTATCTCTGGTAGATTTTTCTTTTCTTTTCTTCTTGTAGCTCTTATTTTTCTTCTTGCAGTTTTCATTTACTTCTTATTATTGTAGATCCTCCTATTTTTACCTCCTATTTTTACCTCCTATTTTTACCTCCTATTTTTACCTCCTATTTTTACCTCCTAACTTTACCTCCTATCTTTACCTCCTATCTTTACCTCCTATCTTTACCTCCTATCTTTACCTCCTATCTTTACCTCCTATCTTTACCTCCTATTTTTACCTCCTATCTTTACCTCCTATCTTTACCTCCTATTTTTACCTCCTATTTTTACCTCCTATTTTTACCTCCTATTTTTACCTCCTATTTTTACCTCCTATCTTTACCTCCTATCTTTACCTCCTATTTTACCTCCTATTTTTACCTCATATTTTTACCTCCTATTTTTACCTCCTATTTTTACCTCATATTTTTACCTCATATTTTTACCTCCTATTTTTACCTCATATTTTTACCTCATATTTTTACCTCATATTTTTACCTCATATTTTTACCTCCTATTTTTACCTCCTATTTTTTTTTCTAGTAGTTCTTCTGATTCATATTCTTCTAGTTCTTCTTCTTCCTATATATCTGCTTCATTCTTTTCTTTTCTTTTCTATCAGATTTTTCCTTCTCCTCTTCCTTCTTTAGTTTATTCTTTCTATATTTAACTTTATATTTTCCTCATTCTCCGCCTTTTCCTCCTCCTCCTCAATCCCTAAACCCAACCTAAGAAGAACCAATAGAGTTCCTCCTGTTATTCAGCAATGCTTATTTTTTGTCTCGATTGGTTTGACTTTTGATCATCCCAAAATAATCCATCTAATCCTAAGTGTCTGGTTTGTTGTTGTTGATATTTCATTCCTCGCCACTTTTACACCTACAACATCGCACTCCCTAACCCCCAACCCTCTCCCCACTACCTACAACTCCCTCCAACACCCTCCCTTGCAACCACAACCACTATCACCATAACAACAACCATATCCTTATAGACCACATTCCTATAATCAATGTCACTCTCCTCCCCTCCTCCTTCCACCTAATGTCCTCCCCGCCATCCAAAACTCGATCCACACCCCCAACACCCCTCCCAGCAAACCCCCAACACCCCTCCCAGCACACCCCCAACACCCCTCCCAGCACACCCCCAACACCCCCACCACACAGGGGGGCGCAGGGGTGACGTCTGGCGCCAGTCACAAAGGTAGCAGAAGGAGGAGGTCTGATACGCTCCCTCGTAGAATTGCTATAGGTGCAAGACATCCCGGAAAGGTTTAAATAAAGCATGATAGACGGATGGTGCGAGGCTGCCGCTAGCTAACAAGGCGACGAGATGAATGTGTAGATGTGAGACTTGAAGAGGAGGAGGAGGAGGAGGAGGAGGATGCGAGGCTGCCGTAGCAACAGGCGACGAGAGAATGGAGAGTGAGTGAAGAGGAGGAGAGGAGGAGGAGGAGGAGGAGGAGGAGGAGGAGGAAACTAATATGGCACTGGAAACTACAATGTTGACTTTTTTTAACACACTTGGTTGTCGAGGTGTATTCGTGTGTGTGTGTGTGTGTTCATATCTCTTCTCTCTCTCTCTCTCCTCTCTCTCTCTCTCTCTCTCTCTCTCTCTCTCTCTTCCTCTCTTCTCTCTCTCTCTCTCTCTCTCTCTCTCTCTCTCTTTTTTTACCTGCTATAATTTGTTTTTTTTTTTCTTTTCCTCATTTGACATTCACAACAGTCGCGGTCTTTTTGCAATATTGTCTCTTTTTTGGGGTTTTTCCCCCCCTTTCTCTCTCTCTCTCCTTTTTTTCTCTCTCTCTTCTCTCTCTCCTCTCTTCTCCTCTCTCTTCTCTCTCTCTCCCCTCTCTCTCTCTCCTCTCTCCCCTCTCTCTGTGCCTTTGCCCCATTTTTAAAAAATGATAGGATTTTTTTGTTGTTTTTTTGTTTTTTGGGGGGTTTTTTTTTTTTCTTTTTTTTTTTTGCGTTTTTTTTTTTTTATGGTTTTTAAAGATTTTTTTTTAGCATTTAAAAAATGTTTGGGTTTTATTTTTATTTCCATATTTCATCCAAAAAATTTATATTTTCAAATCCTGCCCATCCCTTGCTATTTTTTAGTATTAAAAGTTTTCGTCCTAAAAAAGCTTGGCTTTTGGCCCTGGTTTTTAATCACTATATGTAATATGTTCAATGTACAAACTACAGGGCCCAAAATAAAATTACAACAATTAATATCTCTCTCCTCTCTCTCTCTCTCTCTCTCTCTCTCTCCTCTCTCTCTCTCTCCCCTTCGCCCCTCTCTCTTTTCTCTCTCTCTTCTCTCCCTCTCTCTTCTCTCTCTTTCTCTCTCTCTTTCCCAAGGGTAAAGTTTAAAGTGAAAAAACCCAGAAGCACAATTGCCGACTGAGAGAGAGAGAGAAGAGAGAGAGGAAGAGGAGAGAGAGGAGGAGAGAGAGAGAGAGAGAGAGAGAGGAGAGAGAGAGAGAGAGGAGAGAGAGAGGAGAGGGGGAAAGAAGAAAAGAGAGAAGAGAGGGAGAGAGAGAGGAGAGAGAGAGAGAGAGAGAGAAAGAAGGGGAGGAGAGAGAGAGAGGGGAGAAGAGAGAGAGAGAGAGAGAGAGAGAGAAGAGAAGAGGAGGAGAGAAGAGAAGAGGGGGAGAGAGAGAGAGAGGTAAGTAATGTTTTGGTGTAGTGTTACACATTTTTGGGTGGTTGGGTGGGGCGGTGATGGGTTAAAAATAGTTGTATAATGGGGTTTTGTACGTGTTGTTGAAAAAAGGGAACTCGTTTTGTGATACTTTTAAAAGCAAATTTTTTTGCCCCCTCCTCCTCCTCCTCCTCCTCCTCCTCCCCTCCCCTCCTCTCCTCCCCTCCTCCTCCCTCCCCCTCCCCCTCCTCCTCCCCCTCCTCCTCCCTTCCTCCTCCCCCCTCCTCCCTCCCCCCCTCTTTTTGTATCTTAATAAAAAATTTTTGCTGATGATAAAAATAAGGCGGTAAAACATATCCCAAAAGAAAATAAGTGAAAAGAGATACTTATAGAGAAAACTGTGAACTCTAAAACTGACCCGAAAAAACTATCGGATTGGCGCAATAAATGGCTATCAAGATTTAATTCCGAAAAAATGTAAGTAATGCATATAGGTAATGATAACCCTAATTGACATCAATGAAAAAATAAGTCGTTAAACTGAAGTACGCAGGAAAAAATTTGGTGTGATTAGTAATGTTTAAGACTAACGCATTGCTTAGTGCTAAAAAAAGGAAAATATGATTTTGGCTTCTTTAAAACCAACTTTGAAATAAAACCTTTTTCAGAGAAATTTTTTTCTTAAGAAAATGATAAAACTTTTCACTTTTTGGGTTAAGCCCCCTTTGAATACTGTTCAGTTCGGGCGCCTTGTTTCGAAAAACTAAACCCCAAAATTAGAATCATTCAAGAAGACCGCCCAAACTGAAGGGGGGCCACACAGACACCCGGGCTGTCTGGCCATGCTCGCTGCGCCAGTGGGGGGCTTGGGGGTCGCCCTCCCAACCCGCTATCACTATCATCCCACTGTTCATTTGGTAGACTTCATCCTGAAACCTCAAAATTGGGTTTTCGGCCTTGTTTTTTTTCAAAAACACAAAGGGGTTTTGGGGTCAACGGGCCTCTGAGTGTGGAGGCGCACCGCCACCTCAGGGCTGGGGCGCTGGGCGCCCCGCCTTACTGCTCTGTCCTGCCCCGCTCCCTCCCCGCCGCCGCTTTCTCCTGAGGCGCGCCTGGGCCTTTGGTGGTGTGGCGCTGTTTTGGGGAAACTCAGGGGGGGGCTTGGGGGGTTTTTTTGGGTGTAAAAGAGTTAAGGAACGCGTTGTCCCTCCCCCGCTCCCCGCTCAGCTGCTTGTCGGGCCCGGGCGAGCGCGCGGGGCCTTTCGGGGGTATGGCTTTTGTCTTGGGGTCTTCCCCCAGACGGGACGAGCCCCCGGGCGGGTTTGGGTCTTGGTTTTCGCTACTGTTTTCGGCGCAGTGATTGGGTGACGCAGTCTTCGGACGGGGGAGAAGGTGCCTGCACCCTCTGTGACAGGCCCCCTGGGGGCCCGATTCAAGACCGGGGAAGGTACGGGCTCCAGGATGGCCACCGCGCAAAAACCGGGCCCGTCCCGCCATCTGCCCCCGGGGGCCGCCCGCCCCTGCCAGTATGCATGTCCCCCGGGCAGAAAGTGATGCCGGAGTCACACCCCCGAAGGTGACGCGCGGGGCGCTCTTCCCCTTGACGCCCTGCCCCACCTAAAAGCTCCCCCTCTCCCCCTGGCCTGCCTGTCCTCCCGGGCCTTCCGCTAGCCCAGCCCAACAAAGCCCGGAAACCAGCCCCCCCCCTACAGGGGGGTCCACACACACCCGTGGCGGGTCTTTGGTGGGCCGGGAAAGGGCCGGACTCTGCCTCTTTAGGCTCCTTGGGAGGGCAGGGTCAGGTGGGCGAGGGGGTCTGAGGCCCCTCCTGAACCTCTTTAGCCTTCCCTTTAAGGAAAAAGTCGTCCCCCCTTTTTCTCTTTTTCTTTCCAGTCGTCACCCCGGGGTGGGCGGCTGCCTGGGGGCCCCGGGGAAGTTCCCCTCGACCCGTCTTCTTCAAACCTCCTGGACCCGCCTGTCCTGCCTGGCCCTTTCCCCTAGCCCCCCCAGCAAAACCCGGCCCCCAGCCCAACCCCCTCAGGGGGGGCTCCCCCCACATCTCGTGGCGGGCTTGGGGGGGCCGGGGTCCCTAAGAATTTTCTTCCCCCCTTCCTCACTCTCCTCGTCGGAAACTTTTGGCAACGGATCTCCCGAGCTATTTTTTCCCACGGCCATTTCTCGCTGTCGTTGGTGAATGGGGTTTCGCTCTTTTTCCCCTGTTTGTTCTTTTCCCGCTTCTCTTTTCCCCTTTTTATCTTTGCATTAACAACTCCTGGTCAGGAGGAGAGTTTCCCCCCCTGTACGCTGGCGACAGTCGCCGCGCCACGGCACAGCGCCGCCACGCCCGCCCTCGGATCCCAAGGCCTCCCAGGGGTGGCCCGGGCCCCGCACTCGGGGGGCAAACATCGCTGAGGGGCTTGGGGTTCCTCTTCCTCCCGGGAAACCCCACGCGTTGAGGCCCCGCTTTTGCTTCAGAGAATCATTGGGTGAACACATCTGCTCTGTCATCTTTCCCCTACATTACAACAAAAACATCAAGGAAAAAATAAAAAAATTTTCCCCTTCTGCTTGGACTAAAAGGGGTTTCCCAAACTTCTTAGATCCAGCCTGGCGTGTCTGAGGGATGTACCGGGGGTGTACCCCGGGTTGAGGTAGCCCCTGATTGGGGGGGGGGTTAAAAGGTAGGATTTATTGCCTGCAGGGGAGTTATAAATTCTTCGCACTTTCCTCAAATGGCGTTGATAAACATTATACCCCCAAAAACCCTCGGATCAGACTTCTTCTTTCCTCTTCCTCTTCTTCTTCCACTTGGGTGGTCGGAGTGTATTCCCCAAACTTCCTAATATCTCGCTTATTCTTTCCTTTCTTTACCATCTTCCCCTTTCATCGATCTATTTATTGCTCTATTCCTCCTTTCGCGCTCTATTTCCACATTTATGATCACATATCTTTTTTTTACGCTTTCAACAACTCATCTTCCATGTTTTGTCCCCTTTCTAGGATTGTTGGGGTTTTAATGGAGGTTGGGGGGGAAAGAACTATGGGGTGTGGTGGGGGGTTGTGGTGGGGGGGTTGTGGGGGGGGTGTTTTGGTGGGGTGTTGTGGGGGGGTAGAGGGGTTGTCTTATTGTTTTGGGGGTTCAGGGGGTAATATAGGGGTAGACAGATTATGGGGTTGGTGGGGGTTTGTGGGGGGGGGTTTGTGGTGGGGGTGTTGTGATGGGGGAAAGGGGGGTTTGTCTTATTTGTTGGGGGGTATCAGGGGGAATATAGGGGGAGACAGACTATGGGGTGTTTGGTGGGGGTGTTGTGGTGGGGTTATTGGGGGGGTAGGGGTTGTCTTAATTGTTGTGGGGTTCGGGGGTAAAATGGGGGTGACAGATATGGGGGGTTTGGGGGGGGGTGTTTGGTGGGGGGGTTGTGGGGGGGGGTGTTGTGATGGGAGGGGGGTTTAAATCTTAATTGTTTTGGGGGTATCAGGGGTAATAAGGGCGTGACAGTATGGGGTTGTGGTGGGGGGGTTTTTGGTGGGGGTGTTGTGGTGGGGGGGTTTTGGGGGGGTGTTGTGGTGGGGGAGAGGGGTGTCTTAAAAGTTGGGGGGTATCAGGGGGTAAATAGGGGGTAGACAGATTATGGGGTGTGGTGGGGGTGTTGTGGTGGGGAAGGGGGGTTGAGTCTTTTTTTTGAGGGGTTTAAGAGTTTGAAAAGGGGAAGGGTTAGTGTGTTTCCTTTTTTGTCGCCATTACCCCTTCAAACCCCCTCTTTCCTTTTTCTATAAAAAAATTGTCTGTTGTCGAGCCAAAAAATTAGAAAAAGTAACTAAAAAAACCACGGGGGCCCGGGCCCCCACGACCACAAGCAGGGGGGGGGAAAAAACCCCCGGGTTGCTTGTTTCTTTATTTTTTAAAGTCTTTGACAATCCATGGTGGCTCAATAGGGATTAAAATAATATTCTAATACTGAAATACTAATCCCAGGGGTTTATTGAATAAAAATTAAAATTAAAACAAATTTTATATATTTTTACTCTTTATAATTTTGTCTAAATTTTTTGTTTTTAAGGGAAAATCTGGAAGTATCCTTTCATTGTAATTGGGTGAAATGGATTGCTAATCATTGTAACGAAAACTGACTCCAGATTCGTGTTTCGAGCCCGAAAAATGCTAGAAACAAATTTTCAAGCAAATAATTTTTTAAAAAAAAATTGCTTTGCAAAAGGGGTTTGATCAAATGCTTTTTCAAATTATTTAAAAAAACAAATGCCCTTAATTTTTTAATTTTATATTACTTTTTTTTTTTTTAAACTAAAAACTAGGCAAAGGTGCAACATGTATGAGAGAAATATGAAGTAATCAAGGCTATCATCGGCTAAAAACAAAAACATATTGTTTGTAAAAAAACCAAAAAATAGCATTTCGACATTTTAAAAATATCAATTTTCTCGCAAACATGAGATGTTTTTACAAACCGTTACTGCTCATGCGAACACCCCAAAATGAAAATTTTTTACTTCAATAATTTTCTTCTACACTCTAGTTTTCGGTAAAAAACAAAAACCTGTTTTCGGGGCAATTTTTTGGAAATTTTTTTGAGCGCCAGAAATCCGAAAGTTTTTTTTTTCGCTAGAAATTGGAAAGCCCGGGGAAAACAATTTTAGATCCATCCTTTCAATAGCTTTTGTGGGTATGCGGCTGTGTGAGAAACAAGTTTGAGCTGAACGGTTATATAAATATTAATTTAAATTCAGAAAAACCCATGATAGGTCAGTGTAGACGCGGACCATGTTGCCATTTCAGTGTGGGGGAAGGGGGCTCATTCTATATGTTTTTTACGCATAGTAATATATCATACTTCTATTTAAAAAAACAGTTTTACTTTGAAAAACGCAAGTTAGGAAATGAACCTAAGAAAAAAAAATAAAATTGCAACCCCGCATATTTATTAACATTACAACTCTACATACATACATAATACATACATACAACAACTACAACATACATACATACCTTTAAAATTTTCCCTTTAAAACCCCCCTCCTAAAAAATAAAAAATAAACAATTAAAAAAATATGACGCATTAAAAAAATCCTTTAAAGAGAAATGTTTTGGGGGATAGAAGAAACTCTTGCAATACATGAAAAGGGAGAGGGGGAGAGGAGAGAAGGGGAAGAGGAGAGAGAGAGAGAGAAAGAGGGAGCGAGAGAGGAAAAGAAAAGAGAGGAGAGAGGAGAAAAAAATTAATTTAATCTCTGTTTTGTGTGATAGGGAGGTGTATGCTAACTCAGAAGTATGATAGAAGCATTACAAGGTGAAAAATGTGTGTGGTGTTGTAGAAGCAATTAAAAAAATCACCTGAGTAAAAATAAGAGAAAAAGATTAATAAAAAATAAATGGGAAAAGAAATGATGGAAAAGGGAATAGGAATAAGAGAAGGAGAAAGGAGAAGAGAGTAATGATGAGAAAGAGAGAGAAAGAGAGAGAGTAGAGAGAGAGAGAGAGAGGAGAGAGAGAGAGAGAGAGAGAGAGAGAGAGAGAGAGAGAGAGAGAGAGAGAGAGAGAGAGAGGAGAGGAGAGAGAGAGAGAGTAATAAATGAGCAGAATGAGAAAAAGGTACGAAAGAGGAACCTTTTAAAGATAATGAGACGTAGAGGGAATAGAGAGAGAGAGAGAGAGAGAGAGAGACGAGAGAGAGAGAGAGAGAGAGAGAGAGAGAGACAGGTGGGCCGGGGGGGGGGAAAGAGATCAGGTTACCCGTGGCTTCACCTTACACAGTGACATCAAAACAATGGATGCCACCCGCCCATGTTAGTACACCCTCCTCTCTCTCTATCTCTCTCTCTCTCTCTCTCTCTCTCTCTCTCTCTCTCTCTCTCTCTCTCTCTCTCTCTCTCTCTTCGTTAATTCCCTATTCTCCTTATATTCCTTAAAATGTTATCTCTTTCCAACTTTTTCTCATTTCTCCTCACTCCTTTTCTTTTAATTTGACTATTATTGTTTTTACTTTTTTTCTCTCTCTTAAAAATATTCCTCTTATAAAACCTAAACCCAAACCATCAATGAGAGAGAGAGAGAGAGAGAGAGAGAGAGAGAGAGAGAGAGAGAGAGAGAGAGAGAGAGAGAGAGAGAGAGAGAGAGAGAGAGAGAGAGAGAGAGAGAGAGAGAGAGAGAGAGAAAAAAAAAAAAGAGAAAAAGGAAACCGAAACATACATATACGAACCACCTAAAATTCTTCACATTCTTCGACCTTTATTTTTTCTATGTCCTTCAGGTAACCTAAATCCCTACTCCCCCCTCCCCCCCTTGGACCACACTTTCGGTCTTACCTGGGCTTCCTCAGGTACGTTTAGCCCCCCCCTTTTTGCCCCCCTTCCTGCCCCCCTGACCCCCCTTTTGCCGCCCCCCCCCCCGTCATCTGGCTTCACCTCTTGCGGCAAAGAGGATAACGAGCACACGACGGTCGGGAGGTGAACTGTAATACCAGGTGAGATTTGGGGTATTTTATTGGTTCGTTTTGTTTTGGGGTTAGGGGGATGTCTCTCTCTCTCTCTCTCTCTCTCTCTCTCTCTCTCTCTCTCTCTCTCTCTCCTCTCTCTCTCTCTCTCCTCCTCTCTCTCTCCTCTTCTCTCTCCTCTCTCTCTCCTCTCTCTCTCTATTTTTTTCTTAATTTCTTATGATCTATGTCGTATTTATTAGTGTTTCTCCCTGACCTATAAAACTGTTTATTTATTCTTGTTTGCATAGTTGTTTTGTCTTTTGTTGATACAGTTGATTTCACTTTTACAAAACACCACACACACACACACACACACCACACAAAACACACACACACACACACACACACACACCATACAACACACCCCATACATAACATTATTAACCCCTCCTTCCTCCTCCTCCTCGTCCTCTTCCTCCTCCTCCTCCTCGCCTCCTCCTCCTCCTCCGTAAAATAATGCATATAGGCAACGATAACCTCAAATAACTATCAAATGCAAAATAAAACGTTAACTGAAGTACATTTGGGAAAAGGATTTAAAGGGGTCATCATCAGTAAAGATCTTAAACCAGTCGCTTGCCTAGCTGCCATAAAAAGGCGAATATGATGTTGGGCTTTATTAACGTAACTTTGAACAAAAACTCCGAAAGTAATGACACAATTTTACACGTTCTTGGTTAGGCCGCACTTAAATATGCCGTTCAATTCTGGTCGCCTTGTTTCGTAAAAGATCAAGCCAAATTGGAACCAGTGCAAAGAGAGACAAACCCAAAAAAATTCCCTCTCCGCGAAACTCATCTTATGAAGAGAGACTGGGGGAAACTTAATAAACTTTTCCTTAAAGGTCGTAGAACCCGTGGGGACTTGATAAACCTTTAAATCCTAAAAGGATTTGATGTCTTAATCAAGAGAACCTATTCAATTTTCCCCTCAAGGAAAACAAAATAACGGTTTAAAACTAACGGTCAACGTGGCATCACAGCTCTCCGAAAAAATCATTTAAAATTTTGAGTTTTTGACGATGGAAAAGTTCCAGCAAATGTTGTCGAAGCCACCAAAATAACTACTTTTAAAAAACAGACTTGCGCGCACTGTAAAGTAAAGGGTTTTTTTTTTTGCCCTGCAATTCATAATATATCCCCCGGACGATTAGTGTTGTGGTAGTTTTAGTTGTATTAGTTTTTATACCCTATCTTCTTCCTACGAAACTTCCTTTTTCCTATTTCTTGGGACTGGTATCATTTTCCCAATGTTTTCCCCTTTCATGTAGTGATAGTTATGTATGTAGTTCAACAAATACCTAGTTAGACCAAAAGGTTTCCTGGGGCTATTATTCCTAGTAATCCTATGATTCCCCCTCCCCCCTCCTCCTCCTCCTCCTCCTTCCTCCCCTCCTCCTCCTCCTCCCTTTCCCCCCCTCCTCCTCCGGTCTATTTTTTATTCCTTTTTTCATTTAGCCCGCGCCCAAACCCGACCCCGGGCTAGTCGTCCCCCCTCGCTTATCCCGGTTGATAAGGGTCTCCTCTTTCCTTCCCTACTGTTTTTGGGGCCCCATTATTTGTCCTAAGCAGCGAGGTGTGTGTTGTGTGTGGTGTGGTGTGGGGGGTGTGGTGTGTTGTGTGTGTGTGTGTGGTGTGTTTGTTTGTGTGTGTGTGTGTGTGTGTGGTGTGTTTGGTGTTGTTGGGTTTTGTTGTGTGTGTGTTGTGGTTGTGTGTGTGGGGTGGTGTGTGGTGTGTGTTGCGTGTGGGTGAAATTTTTATGTGCTGTGTATTATCAAGATTACTGCATGGGTTGTTTTTCAAAGAACTGTGTAGTAGTAGAGTAAGTATAGTAGTAGTAGTAGTATATATAGTAGTGTAGTTTGTAGTATAGTATAGAAGTGGCGTTGCGTGACAGTGCAATCAACATGTACACAGCTATTACCCCCCTAACCCCCCCTTCACCACCACTACCATCACAATACTTCCGCCATCACTACCAACACTACTACCATCACTACGATCATCATTACTGCTTTTCTTTTTTACATTTTTTATAAAACAAAACAAAAAACAGGCAATCATCTTACTCACACTGGGGAACTTACTTATAAAAAAAAAAAAAAAAAAAAAATTTAAACAGGCAATATTTGTACTCACGCAGATAAAAAATATATATAGAGAGAGAAGGGAAAAAACAGGCAAAATTTTTATTAACGCAGATAAAAAATAAAATAAGAAAAGAAATTGAAATAAGAAATAGAAAGGAAAATAAAACAGGTAAGATTTTAACTCACGCCGTAAAAAAATATATTCTAGAAAGGAGGAAAAATACTAGAACAAACTGAGAACAGGCAAGATTTTTACTTACGCTGGGGAACTTACTGAAAAAAAAAAGAAAAAAAAAAAAAAAAAAAAAAGACGATTTTTAGTGACGGCGGGCAACTTACTGATTCAAAAAAGCAAAATACAGATAAAATAAAACAAAACGAAACAGGCAAGATTTTTGACTCACATTGATATAAATAAAAATGGAAAGAAAAATACTAATATAAAATTTAAAAAACAGTCAAAATTTGTGACTTAAAAACTTACTGACAAAAAAAACCGAAACAAAAAACAGATAAAAAAAAAAATAAAAAAAACAGGTAAGATTTTTATTCACAAGGATAAAAAAAATAAAAAAATAGGACGAAAAATATAAAACATACATAAAACAGGCAAGATTTGTACTCACACTGTAGAACTTACTGATACAAAAACCAGCAACATAAACAAGCAAGATTTTTACGGAACTTACTGATAAAAAAAACCAGCAACATAAACAAGCAAGATTTTTACGGAACTTACTGAAAAAAAAACCGGATAAAACAGATAAAAACAAAAGAAAGCAGTCAATCTTAGTACTCACGCTGGGGATGTTTTCGGCGGAGCACACGGCCTCGGACAGCAGGCGGTCGCGGATCTCCCAGGCGAAGATAGAAGGGCACTCCCGCTTGTACTGGGAGATGCGCGTCACCACCTCCTGCGTCGCCACCCGCGGCTTAGACCCCCCGATGGCGCGAGGCCGTATGGAGCCCGTCTCATAGTACCTGAAGAAGGGAGGGAGGGGTGGTATAGGTGTGTGTGTGTGGGGGGAAAGGGGAGTGTCTGTGTGTGTGGGGGGGAAGGGGAGTGTGGGGGTGTGAGGAAGGGGATTGTATGTGTTGAGAGGGGGATTGTGTGTGGGGGGGAAGGATGTGTGTGTGTGGGGATTGTGTGTGTGTGTTGTGTGTTGTGTGTGTGTGTGTGGTGTTGTGTGTGGGGGTGGTGTGTGTGTGTGTTTTGGGGTTAAAGGGTAAGTAGGTGCAGGATTACATGTGTGTGTGGGGGGGGAGGTCTCTCTCTCTCCTCTCTCTCCCTTCTCCCCTCTCTCTCTCTCCTCTCTCTCTTCTCTTCTCTCTCTCTCCTCTCTCTCTCTCACATACACACACAACACACACACACACACACCAGTCAACCCCAAACCTGGACACAAATTCACATAACTTAATTTCTTAAATCCTGGTTGATACACAACCGCGCTCCTCTCTCTTCTCTTCCCCTCTCTCCCTCTCTCTCCCTTATCTCTCTTCCCCTCCCTCTCCCCTCTCTCTCTCT
>JACEEZ010012565.1:110000-112156 GCA_016584305.1 Chionoecetes opilio | reverse complement strand
TTTTATCCTTTCTTACTTTTTTCCCCTTCTCTCTCTCTCTCTCTTTTTCTCTTCTCTCTCTCTCTCTCTCTCTCTCTCTCTCTCTCTTTTCCCTCTCTCTTCCTCTCTCTCTCCCCTCTCTCTCTTCTCATCTCTCTCTCTCTCTCTCTCCTCTCCTCCTCTCTCTCTCTCCCCTTTCCCCTCTCTCTCTCTCTCTTTTCTCTCTCTCTCTCTCTCTCTTCTCTCTCTCCTCCTCCCCTTTTCCCCTCAATTCTCTCTCCATTCTTTCATCAATCCTCCCCTTTTATTACCCTCCCTACTCTCTCTTTTTCTCTTTTCCTCCCCTCTCTCTCTCTCTCTCTCTCTCTCTCTCTCTCTCTCTCTCTCTCTTCTCTCTCCTCTCTCTCTCTCTCTCTCTCTCTTTTCTCCCTCCCTCCCCCAATAATAAATGTATGAGCGGCTATTTCACCCATTTCGACGCTACTCCATACAGTCTTCGGGCTTTTTTGGAAGTCAGTGTTCTGTGGATTTGGAGGGTGCGGGGGAGGAGGAGGAGGGGGGGAAGGAGGAGGAGGAGGAGGAGGAGGAGGAGGAGGAGGAGGAGGAGGAGGAGGGAGGAGGAGGAGGAGGAGGGGGGGGAGGAGGAGGAAGAGAAGGAGGGAGAGAGAAGGGAGGAGATGAGAGAGAGGGAAGGATAGATGATGTTTAAAGAAGACATGAGAGTGGGAGAGAAAGAGAATGGATAAATTGTTTGAGAGGGGGGGAAAAAGGGGGGAGGAGGAGGAGGAGGAGGGGAGGAGGGGGTCAATAAAGATGGTAGTATCTCAAGAAGGAGGAGAAAAGATATAAATAAAGAAAAATCAAGGAAGAGGAAGAGAAGAGAGGAGGAGGAGAAGAAGAGGGGAGAAGAGGAGAGGAGGAGAGGAGGGATGAGGAGGAGGGGGAGAAAGGGAGAGGAGGAGGAGAGCAAGAGAGGAGGAGGAGGAGGAGCAAGAGGAGGAGGAGGAACAGAGCAAGAGGAGGGGGGAGGGGAAAGGGAGCAAGAGGAGGAGGAGGAGGAAGAATAAAGTGATTAAAAGATGAATAAGAAATGCATTAAAATGGAACCTTTCGTGTTACTCCTTTCTCTCCCTCTCTCCCCTTCTCTCTCTCTCTCTCTCTCTCTCTCTCTCTCTCTCTCTCTCTCTCTCTCCTCCTCTCTCGCTCTCTCTTCTCCTCTCTCTCTCTCTCTCTCTCTCTCTCTCTCTCTCCTCTCTTCTCTCTCTCTCCTCTCTCTCTCTCTCCTCTCACTCACACCCTCCAACACATTTTTTCCTAATTTACCCTTTTCTCTTCTCTTTCCCTCTTTTCTTCCCTTCCCTCTCTCGCTCTCTCCCATCTCTCTCTCTCTCTCTTCTCTCTCTCCCCTCTCTCCCCTCTCTCTCTCTCTCTCTCTCTCTCTCTCTCTCTCCTCTCCTACCCATCCAACACTCTTTCCTAACTTACCCTTCTCTCTCCCCCCCTCTCTCTCTCTCTCTCTCTCTCTCTCTCTCTCTCTCTCTCTCTCTCTCTCTCTCTCCTATCCCCTCTCTCCTCTCTCTCTCTCTCTCTCTCTCTCCTCTCTCTCTCTTTCCATCTGGCTGCTTTTCTTTAGCTGATCCCATTGTGCAGCGCGGTGACCACAGGATTTGAATATAAATAGCTATTAAACGCCAAACAAAATTAAGGGATTAGAGAGGAAATTAGTCTACTTAACGAAGGGGAGATGAACTTGTGAGTGGTGGTGGTGGTGGGGTGTTGGATGGGGTGGGTGGGGGGGGGTGGGGTGGGGGTGGTGGTGGTGGGGGTGTGGTGATGGTGATGGGGGGGGATGGTGGTGGTGGGGGGGGATGGGGTGGTGGGGGGGGATGGTGGTGGTGGGGGGGGGTAGTGGTGGGGGTGGGGGGGGGGGGTAGTAGTGTGGTGGTGGTGGTGGTGGGGGGTGGTGGTGGTGTTGGTGGTGGTGGGGTAGTGGTGGGGTGGGGGTAGTGTGGTGGTGGGGGGGTTTGGTGGGTGGGGGTAGTGGTGGTGTGTGCTGGTGGTGGTGGTGTGGTGGGGGGTTGGTGGTGGTGGTGGGGGGGTGGTGGTGGGTTAGTGGTAGTGGTGGTGGTGGGTGGGGGTGGTGGTGTTGGGTAGTGGTGGGGTGGTGGGGGGTGGTG
>JACEEZ010012565.1:90000-100000 GCA_016584305.1 Chionoecetes opilio | reverse complement strand
GCTGGAATTATCTTAGCTAGTGCTGGAATTAACTTAGTGCTGGAATTATATACTAGACGTGATGGAAATAGCCTGGAATTACCATAAGCTAGTGCTGGAAATAAATGAGATAATATTGCAATTACTTTAACTTAGTGTTGGAAATTTACATCTTAAGTGCTGGAAATATTTTGATCAGGGCTGGAAATGACGTTTTATCTCTGGAGGTGCTTTAGCTAGTGCTGGAAATACCGATTCTGGGGATGGAAATATCTAAGCAAGTGTTGGAAATATTTTGGTCAATGCTGAAAATTTCGTTTGATCTCTGGAAGTAGTTTAGCTAGTGCTGGAAATATCTTAGCTAGTTTTGGAAATACCTTAGATGTACGTACTGGAATTACCTTAGTGAAAATTATGATGATAGTAATGATTGCAATGATGAAAATAATGATGAAGATAACAATAATAATTAAAACACCCATAATATAATGCTAACAATGATTTTTACGCCACTTTCCATTATCACAATTATTATTATCATTATTATATATATTTTTTTATCATGGTGGGGCTCATGACTATACGGCGGTGGTGGCGGTGGCGGTGGTGGTGGTGGCAGTGGTGGTGGTGGCGGTGGTGATGGTGGTGTTGGTAGCAGTGGTGATGATGGCGGCAGTAGTGATGGTGGTGACAGTAGTGGTGTTGTGGTGGCGGCAGTGGTGATGGTGGCGGCAGTGGTGATGGTGGCGGCAATGGTGATGGTGGCGGCAGTGGTGATGGTGGCGGCAGTGGTGATGGTGGCGGCAGTGGTAATGGTGGCGGCAGTGGTGATGGTGGCGGCAGTGGTGATGGTGGCGGCAGTGGTAATGGTGGCGGCAGTGGTGATGGCGGCAGTGGTGATGGTGGCGGCAGTGGTGATGGTGGCGGCAGTGGTGATGGCGGCAGTGGTGATGGTGGCGGCAGTGGTGATGGTGGCGGCAGTGGTGATAGTGGCGGCAGTGGTAGTGGTGGCGGCAGTGGTGATGGTGGCGGCAGTGGTGATGGTGGCGGCAGTGGTGATAGTGGCGGCAGTGGTGATGATGGCGGTGGTGGTGGTGTTGTTGGTGGTGTTGGTGTTGTAATCGCATCTCCGGCCTCGTAACAAACACAACAGCGACTCTTAATTAAACACACAAACACGGACCCGCACAAACAGCCGCGCGACTACAAATTATTCTAATGTTTCGCGACTTTCTATTTTTTTCATGTGTGAGCTAAATTAATTCCAAATATCAAAATTACGTTACTTGGTTGTGTTCAAGTTATGCCATAAAAGTAGTAGTAGTAGCAGTAGTAGTAGTAGTAGTAGTAGTTGTAGTAGTAGTAGTAGTAGTAGTTAGTAGTAGTAGTAGTAGTAGTAGTAGTAGTAGTAGTAGTAGTAGTAGTTATAAGTATATCAGAAACCGTATACTAAATTGAAGGAGAAGAAAGAGGACTAGAAGGAAGACAAAAAGTAGGAGGAGGGGAAGGAGGAAGAGGAGGAGGAAGAGGAAGAGAAAGGAGGAGGAGGAGGAGGAGGAGGAGGAGGGAGGAGGAGGAGGAGGAGGAGAGACCACCCCCTCCTCCTCCTCCTCCTCCTCCTCCTCCTCCTCCTCCTCCTCCTCCTCCTCCTCCTCCTCCCCGTAATGCTTTCTCATAATGGAAGAAATTATGATATCGTATAACACTTAATGAAATAACGCGGACACCACCACCACCACACACCACACTACCACCACACACCGCCACCACACACCACCACTATCACACCACCACCACCGCCACCACACACCACCACTACCACACACCACAACCACCCACACCGCTACTACCACACACCGCCACCACACACCACCACCACCACCGCTACCACACACCACCACCACTACCACACACCACCACCACCACCACTACACACCACCACTACCACACCACCACCACACACCACCACTACCACACACCACCAGCGCTACCACTACACACCACCACTACCACACACCACCACACACCACCACTACCACACACCACCACCGCTACCACTACCACAGACCACTACCACACACCACCACCACCACACACCACCACTACCACACACCACCACTAACACCACTACCACACACCACCACCACCACCACACACACTACCACACATCTAACCACACCATTTGCGACCGTACCACAGCCTCCACACACCCAGTACCACACCACACTACCGCAAACCTGATCTCATACCACAAGTATCTCCTCGCTACCACATTTTAGATATTTTTACATCTACCGCATACCACGCATATCTTCTACCACAATACCACACCGATAAAATACACACACACACATACACACACATTCTCTCTCTCTCTCTCTCTCTCTCTCTCTCTCTCTCTCTCTCTCTCTCTCTCTCTCTCTCTCTCTCTCTCTCTCTCTCTCTCTCTCTCTCTCTCTCTCTCTCTCTCTCTCTCTCTCTCTCTCTCTCTCTCTCTCTCTCTCTCTCTCTACGGGGGGAAAAATTGGCTAAAGGTGACAGTTTTTTTTTTCTTTTTTCCAGTAATCCCTTTTGCCCCGTGTATAGGTAAGGGAATTAGCCTCCAGTCACCCATGGAAGCGTGTTGAAGAGTGTATAACAGCCTCTCTGTCTACTCTTAACCCCTTGAGGCCCAGAACGTAATTTGGCTACAATTAGACGATTTTTAATGAATATAAGCAATGTTTTATAGATATGACCCGTTTATAGTCTATTTTTTTTAACGAGGCAAAAATTCCGTTCTATCTTAAGGTTTCATGCCTAAAGTTACGTCTATGTTTACCTGATAATATGTTTAACTGTGATTGAATACAGGTGAAATTTAGAAGAACCGTAGTATTCCCTTCTCCTGGCATCAAATATCAGTCAGTAAGCAGCAAGGGGTTAGGATTTTTCCCATCGTTAAAAAAAATAGACTATAGTATCCTTGTCGACTAACTAATTTGGTATATTCAGTTACTTTTCGTAATTTTATGGCTCGACAACATACGATTTTTTTTTATAGCAAAGGAAAGATCTGTGTGTGATGGGCATAAGCGACTTCCAACACACCCCACAACTACACTCACAACCACACACCACACCACCCCCACACCACTACCACATACCACCCACCACACCAGCGCTACCACTACCACACACACCACCACCACACACCACCATACCACAACACCACTACCACACACACACCACCACACACCACCACTACCACACACCACCACGTACCACACACACAACACCACTACCACACACAACCACATACCACACACCAACACCCACCCACTACCTACACACACCACCAGCGCTACCACTACCACACACCACCACCACCACACACCACCACTACCACACACCACCAGCGCTACCACTACCACACACCACCACCACCCACACCACCACCACTACCACACACCACCAGCGCTACCACTACCACACACCACCAGCGCTACCACTACCACACACCACCACTACCACACACCACCACTTCGTCTAACACCTTTTCTAGCACCTCTAACCTCCGTAACAACTCTCTTAACTCCAATTATATAGCTATGAAATTTCTAAAGAGGTTGTTGTTGACTTTGTATTTGGTGTATATTTTGCAGTATTCCTGTATTCCTGTAGTCACGGTTTTGGGTCTATTGTTTATCAAGGTACTGTAGTTTTTTTGTAATTCGGTTGTTATTGATATTAAATGTATCGGTTCTGTATTTTGGCTACATTAACGTCTTGTATTTTAATTAATTCCTGGTTTTATCGAGAATTATATCTGGTGTTTATTATTAAAAAAAAATTTGTGTTTTGCGCCAATATACAAATTTTTTTTTGTTACTTTTTTATTTTTTGAATTTTAAGCTTGTGGTTTTTTTCGTAAAAGTTTTTTTTTTTTATAGGATTTTTTTTTTCTCTCAAATTAAAATGGTGGAAATTTTTTTGGGTTACATTTCAATTTTTTTTTTCTTTTGAGTGCGATATATTTTCTAATGCTTATATATGTAATTAAATTTTGTGTTTTTGACCGAGTACTTTGCTGTTATGTGTGTGTGTGTGTGTGTGTGTGTGTGTGTGTGTGTGTGTGTGTGTGTGTGTGTGTGTGTGTGTGTGTTGCAGTGCCAGCTCGTATATAGTGCCATGCAATTAACTGAAAAAAATATTATAGCTTTTCTGTTGCGCTACATCCCTTTACTTGCAACTTTACCATCGCGCAACGCAAAGCTCAGTGTTTCATCGCGCAACAGATACCTTCAGTGTGTTACAGTGTTACTAGGTCTGCTATAGAGTGCCTTGGAGTGCCAGGTTCGAGTGCCAATGCCTAAGAATGCCGCTTCGAAAAAAAAGAAAATCATAACAGTTATTTAATCCCCAATATTTTTTATTTTCATTGCATTGCAGATTAACCACTGTGGCCTTTTTGTTGCCGTTGTTTTGAGCGCCCAAGGCAGACTTAAATTCAAGCTTCTGATGAATAATAAATAAATAATATATATATACACACATACACGTTCAAACTTTATTTTATTTCTTAGTTTTTGATGTAGTTATGGGCATGTACAGTTGTTTTTTGTATGTATGTATGTACGCCGTTGTTTTTGTAGCCGATTTTGCTATTTCGTATTTTTTGGCGCGGCGTTGATGGCGTTCGCTACAATACTGTTCTGGGGATTAATTGTATGAATATTTTAGCCCTTCACTAAAAGACTGATGTGTTAGTGTAATAGTTGGTGATTGGGAGTAATTGTTGACACCCAATGGCGGTGTTGAAGGTGTTTTGACCTGTGTTTTCAGAAGACTCGACGATTTATTACAACGGTAACCCCTTCACGCCCAGATATTTCCTTTGTTATATAAAATCGTCTATTGTTAGCTATGAAATTACGAAAAGTAACATCAGTTTTAACCCATACACATACGCCCAAATCTTTCCATTAATATATAAAATCATGTGTAGTTAGCCATTATATTACGAAAAATAACTGAATATACCAAATTAGCTAGTGCGCAAGGATACTAACCCCTTCACACCCTGATCTTTCCTTTGCTATATAAAAATTGTATGTTGTCGAGCCATAAAATTACGAAAAGTAACTGAATATACCAAATTAGTTAGTGGGCAAGGATACTAAACAGGTCGTATGTATAAAATATTGCTTATATTCACTAAAAATCGTCTAATAGTATACCCAAATTACAATGGAAATTACGTTCTGGGTCTCAAGGGGTTAAACAGGTCATAGCTATAACATATTGCTTATATTCATTAAAATCATCTAATGGTACCCAAATTACAATGGAAATAACGTCTGGGCCTCAAGGGGTTAATAGCATACTTGGAAAGGTGACATTTTACAGCGCTAAGAAATATTTATATACATCTTGGATATTTTTTCAGCGCGCCGCGTGTTGGAATTTCCGCGAGTGTGATTATTTTTTATAAGCATCGGTATTATATATGATCTAGATTGTGAATTTTTATCATGATCATTTATTCATTTAACATTATTATTTATTATCTTTATTTATTATATATTGATCAAGATTATGAATTTTATTATAAGCGCGAATCACATTATATCAATAGTAATATATTTGTAACAGTTTTGTGAGTGAGGCCGTCCGCCAGACCGCCTCATGCTTTGAATGGTAAGATCTTGTAGGTTATTTTTTAATACTTTTCTTATTCAGGAAAGTAGACAGGAATAAACTAGAATACAAGACCTAACTGTAACCTAAATACAGAACCGATACATTACAGATCATTAACGACCGATAGTCTAATGAGTTAAAATTAATTACTTAGTGAATTAACCTTCCGTCAATTCTTCAAGGTAATAATGCGCGTATTTACTAACAACATAGATTTCAGGTTTTTATATTTTTTTATTTTAACCCCTTGAGACCCAGAACGTAATTTCCATTGTAATTTGGGTACCATTAGACGATTTTTAGTGAATATAAGCAATATTTTATAGCTATGACCTGTTTAATATCCTTGTCGACTAACTAATTTGGTATATTCAGTTACTTTTCGTAATTTTATGGCTCGACAACACGATTTTTTATAGCCAAGGAAAGATCTGGGCGTGAAGGGCTTAATTAAGATGAGAGTATTTTTTCGCGCGCCTTGGTATTGTTGAGTGCCGCGTTCCCGCCTGTCGCTGCGGGGCTGAGGGCCTCGCCGCCGCGCCCCTGGGGAACAGTTTTGAGAGGCCCCCGGGCGACCACACGGGACAGGACCACACACACACAACACACACACACACACACACACACACACACACACACACACACACACACCACACACACCACACACACACACACACACGTCTTTCTTCCCCTTTCTTTCTTTTTTCTTTTTCCTCCTCTCACCAGCCGACAGTTTTAGTACCAAAGTTTGTTGTTTTTTCTTCTGATAATGTTTTCCGTCGGTCACCTCGCCCTCGCCCGGACCTCAGTCGCGGTGACCGACATGATCGCGACGCCAACCACAGCCGGGTTTAGGGTGATATTTTCTCAGTGTTGCGGCTCCATATATAGTGGGCGTGAGTGTTGCTGCCGAGACGGGGCGTGGGCGGCGGGCGTGCTGCTCCTGAAAACGTGTTGCCGTGAAGGAGGCGGGAGTGACGGCCCTCCTTCGCTGCGGCCGAGGGGAAAATAATTATGAACTCACCGAAATTCATGTTTGACGTGGACGCCTGTAATCCTGCAAGAGGCGGCGGTCGGGCGGCGGCAAGCGCGGCGGCGGCGGCTACGGTAGCAGCGGCGGCGGCGGCGGCTTGGTGGTGGTGACACTCCAGTGCCGTGACAGGCTGGTGGTGGTGTAGGCGTGGCGGCGGTGGTGGTGTTGGTGTTGCTTAGAGTAGTGAGTAGCGGGTGTGTAGTAGCCACGCGGGACACTGGCACCACACTGACACCCTCACACTAGGCCCACCACCTCCCTCGCGCGTGGCTCCGGCCTCGATTACCAGAATCAGATGGTACAAACCCAATATGGTCTTCCCTTATCAAATCATTGCCTCCTTTCCATGTGCAAACACGGAAGGCGGCCACTCAAAACTTGTGGCGCAGACGCGGCGCGGCCCGCCGCCGCCCGCTGATTGGTGGGCGGGGCCTGGGCGCGGCGCCATTGGCTGCCGCCCTGCTAATGAGGGGACTGATCGCTGTGGTTGGGGGAAACAAGGCAATCTCGACCCAACCTCAGTGTACGATGACCCCGCCTCACACCCTGGCCCCGCACTACGCTTTGCCGCTGTTCATGGTGATTATTACCTTGTTCCTCTGTTATCTAGGGGGCAGGAGACGTGTCCCCAGCGCGCCATGGAGGCCGGGGGCGTGGCGGGGGCGCCGCCCCAGCGCGTGGCGGCCCCCGGCAGCCGCGGGACTCAGTGTGTCGGCATCCCCAAAATGATATTGTCGCGGTTGCCTAACAAGAATGGGCGGCGAAGTCATTGATTTTCGGATGAAATGGAGCAAATCTACAGCCAATACAGGGCGTCATTGTCCCATCAGCGATGTATTATCTCAGCCATTTACGCAATGAATCCCCTCCAGTGGCCCAATATCGCGGGGAGACCCTGGTAAATACGGCCTGATGGCGGGGCTGTCTTGGCGCCGCGACCCCAGCCTTGCCTCGCCGCCGCTAACCTTCTATATAACACTCTGTTCCTCCCCAGCAGGCAGGCCGTGTGTAACATTACCTTGCCGTGCACCACATGTAGGGGGCGAGGCGATGCAAGGGACAATGAGGGAAGGAGATGGAGAAACAGAGGGGAGAGTAGGGAAGGGGAGAGGCGATAAGCGGGGGAGGGAGGAATGGGATGGGGAGAGGGAAGCGAGATGCAGCAAGGATCATCTTTAGTGTTAATGAGCGGAGTGTGAGCTGATGTGCTTAGCCCACCATCACGGCCAGATGAGAGGCTAGATTTAATTATGCTGTTATATGAAGGGAGGAGGAGGAGGAAGAACAGGAGGAAGAGGAGGAGGAGGAGGAGGAGGAGGAGGAGGAGGAGGAGGAGGAGGAGGAGGAGGAGGAGAAGGAGGATTATGAGAGATAGAACTGGAAGGAAGAAGGAAAGGTCATCAGTGGGACATGAACTTGAGGAAGAGGAGGAGGAAGAGAAGAGATAAAGGGAAGGTTAAAGAAAAATAAAGACAAGAGAGAAAAAGAGCAAGGAGAAGAAAGAGATAACGAGATACTGCAAATCAAGAGAGCAAGATGAAAGAGAGAGATAGAGAGAGAGAGAGAGAGAGAGAGAGAGAGAGAGAGAGAGAGAGAGAGAGAGAGAGAGAGTGCCAAGGAGCAAGAATCGGAATGCGCCTCAGGTTTGGCCCTCACTTTCCTCTCTCATCAACCCACCACCACCACCACCACACCACTACCACCACCACACCACACCACTACCACCACCACCACCACCACCACCACTACCACTGCCACCACTACCACCTCCACTACACCACTACCACCACCTCCACTACCACCACACCACCACCACCACCACCACTGCCACCACACCACTACCACCACCACTACCACCACCACCATCATTACCACTACCACCTCCACTACTACCAATTCCACTACTACCACTACCACCACTACCTCCACCACCACCACCACTACCACTACCACTACCACTACCACACCACCACCACCACCTTGAACCAAAACCCAGACGAAAACTCAACCTTCTCCCCTTGACACATTCTACTCGGAGGGACTGGAGGCCAGGCACATTACTTGAGTTAGAGTGAACCTAATGGGCGGAGTGTCCTCAACTATTGCATTTGTCCAATTTCCGGCAGACTCGTTAGCCTAGCGTGCTCTGACAACAAGGGACTCGTTCCAATCCTTGTCTGATATACTCTGGCTTCATCTTTAGCTTCATTCGGTCTCTCTTTCTCCTTTAAGTCTAGTCTTTTCCTATTTTAAATATCTTTGCATTGTGTTTTGTGTAGAATTTCGAGTTTTTTTGTGTTTTAGAGTAATTTTTGTGGTGTTTTTATATATAGGTGTTTGGTTTGTGTTTCGATTTTGGTGTTTCAGAAGTCATGAAACCGAACTTGTGTGTGTGTGTGTATGTGTGTGTGTGTGTGTGTGTGTGTGTGTGTGTGTGTGTGTGTGTCCCTTCCCTCCCTCGTTTGTTTGGAAATAGAATTGCTTTGATTCTACTTTTACAAACTTGTGGGATTAACCTTCACGTTTCCTCTGCCAAGTGTAACGATGTGTGAGTTGTGACTTGTTTAACGAAGGGAAGGTCGTTAGCGGGGGGACAGTGGTAGTTAGTGGTTGTGATGATAGTGATGGGTTGTGGTAGTGGTGGTGACAATGGTAGCTACCGTAGATAACACTAAAGTCGCCAGGACAACTTTTTTTCTGTTTACAGACGTCTGGTGGCGTTAATACTTACATTTCTACATTCATGATTTCAGGAAAGTTAAAAGGGGCCATCTGGAGAATCTGTATCATTTTGTGTCTTCATCTGTGTCATATTATGGCTATAAATGAACAAATTACAAAAATATCACCAGAGTGACGACCAACAATAAGGTCGCCAGTTAGTGTTTATTTACTGAGTGTCCTCCCACCGTCGTCGTCGCCCGAAAAAAAACGAGTAGTGAAATTTGAAACCGTATATACTTGCAGATACAAAGCATAAAACAACGCTGAAACAGGGTAGATTATACAGTCATGATATAAACTACTGTGTATCATCTTCAGTGGCACATACACAGCAGTAGTAATGCTATAATTCGTAATATTTGGCGGCTGGCGACATTATTGCAGCTGGCGACTATACTGTTATCTACGGTAGTGGTTGTGATGGTATAGTGGTGGTGACAATGGTAGTTAGTGGTTGTGATGGTATAGTGATGGGTTGTGTTAGTGTGGTGATGAATGGTAGTTGTTGTGGTTGTTGTGGTGATGAGTGGTAGTTGTTGTGGTAGTGGTGGTGATGAGTGGTAGTTAATGTGGTTGTTGTGG
>JACEEZ010012565.1:15000-85000 GCA_016584305.1 Chionoecetes opilio | reverse complement strand
TTGTAAGGATTCGTCACCAGCCTCATGTTAAAGACAACGACCATGTGGGTTTTGTTGCTATTGGAATTAAGGGTTTGTTTCTCGGGTTAGTGGACACCCGCAAGGCTAAGACGACTGGCTGCTATGTGTATACACGCAGGTTTTTGTGTCCGCGGGAGGCATTTGGTATACAGGCGATTATGATATTTTTGTGACTGTAAAGAGAGGTTAGTCAGTCATCAATGGTGCTCGCGAGATTATTGATGTATCTGTATGATTAATGTCAGTCAGAGGCGCCCCTCAAGGCGCCGCATTACCCACGCCATGCAAGGATGGGTCTTGCAAGTCGGCCATGGCACACACACGCTTGGCCGCGACACCCGCCGGCGCGGCCTAATTTTTGGGTCGGTAATGCCGCGGGAGGCAGGGCGCGGCCGCCTATGTTACTCGATCCCGGCAAATCTCATTCAATACTCCCTGGAAAAAACTTATGCTAAATGGTATTCCCAAGCTCGGCGTTGTCAGACCGAATTTACATAGAATATCAATCGCATTTGGCGCCAGCGAGAAGGTGGAGAAGGATTTTTCCAAGAGTGCGGCCGCCGCGCAGCATAGGTGCGGCGCGCCGCGTAAAACTGTTCAGCTGTGAATTGTAAAATGAATACAGTTCACGTTGGGATGAAAAACTGCATTTTGCAGTAATGGAGTTGAAATATTGCAATTTGAACTTTTACTGGTAGCTGATAGCCGTAATGAAATTCCCGGGGAGTGAACGAAAGCTTTTGGGGTTGTGAATCAGGCCGGTGCTCCCCTCTGCCCCTCCCCCCGCCCCTCCCAGCCCCCCCCCCCGCGGCTTATCCCTCCCACCACTTCCCCGCTGATAGCGAGGCATGGAGGAATAAACACGGGCGGGGGGCGAGGGGCGGCGCGTGGGCAGGGCGGGAGCGAAGGGAAGTGGAAGTGTGCGAAGCGTGGTGGATCCCGCCCGCCCCGCGTCGCCTCAGATCAAAGACACTGACTGTAATCACATGAAGGGCCAAGCCGCGTGTTTTAGTGCCGCTACAGTGCCAACCTCACCAACTTACAGTGCCACGCTCACTAACCTACAGTGCCAACCTCACCAACCTACCTACAGTGCCAACCTCACCAACCTACAGTGCCAACCTCACCAACCTACAGTGCCAACCTTACCAACCAACCTACAGTGCCACGCTCACCAGCCTACAGTGCCACGCTCACCAGCCTACAGTGCCACGCTCACCAACTACAGTGCCAACCTCACCAACCTACAGTGCCAACCTCACCAACCTACAGTGCCAACCTCACCAACCTACAGTGCCACGGTCACCAACCTACAGTGCCAACCTTACCAACCAACCTACAGTGCCACGCTCACCAGCCTACAGTGCCACGCTCACCAACCTACAGTGCCAACCTCACCAACCTACAGTGCCAACCTCACCAACCTACAGGGCCAACCTCACCAACCTACAGTGCCACCCTCACCAACCTACAGTGCCACGCTCACCAACCTACAGTGCCACGCTCACCAACCTACAGTGCCAACCTCACCAACCTACAGTGCCACGCTCACCAAACTACAGTGCCACGCTTAAATGCAATGCCTACAGTGTTTTTTTTAGGTTTATTAAGAACTTTTATTTCACGAACGGGAAGATTTTTCTGCGGCCAAGGAGAGAGAGAGAGAGAGAGAGAGAGAGAGAGAGAGAGAGAGAGAGAGAGAGAGAGAGAGAGAGAGAGAGAGAGAGAGAGAGAGAGAGAGAGAGAGAGAGAGAGAGAGAGAGACATACACACGCACGTTTAAATTTTTTTGTAGGTTAGATTGTGTGTTTTTTTGGATCTAAGTTTTTAGTTCCAATAAGTAAGTGCCGAGTGGCTGCAACGTGTACGTATAGCTGTAATATTCTGGGGGTTTTTAAGAGTGTGAAACATGAGTATTTTTATGATGAACACTTTGAAACATGTGAACTCTGAACACACACACACACACACACACACACACTCTCTCTCTCTCTCTCTCTCGCTCTCTCTTCTCTCTCTCTCTCTCTCTCTCTCTCTCTCTCTCTCTCCTCTCTCTCTCTCTCTCTCTCTCTCTCTCTCCTCTCCTCCTCTCTCTCTCCTCTCTCCTCATGATGGTCTCATTGGCAATTCCTTTTCCTATTTCGACTCGTTTTGCCTGCAGTAACAGATCTGTGGCGCCCTTCGATCTGGGCCCCTCCTCTCTCTCCCCTCCATCCTCCTCTCCCCTCTCTCCCTCTCTCTCCTCCTCTCTCCCCTCTTCCCTCCTCCCTCTCTTCCTCTCTCCTCCCTCCATTCCTTCTTCCCTCGGCCTCCTTCTCCTTCCTCTTCCTCTCCCTCTCTCCCTCTCATCTCTCTCGTCCTTCCTCTTCCCTTCTCTCTTTCTCTCTCTCTCTCCTCCATTCTCTTCTCTCTCCAGCTCTTCTCTCTCCCTCCTCTCTTTACCCGCCTGCCGGTTGGTAGAGTGTGGGCTCGATGTGTAGCGTCCCCTTGCACTTCGTCAGCAGTTCGAGCCTACCAAGTTCGTCCTGGCGTGGTGCGCTTTGTTGTCAATCACCTTGTAGTTGGTACTGCAAGTGTCTAGTAGCATCGAGTTATCTTATCTTATCCTCCCTCCTTCCTTCCCTCCTTCCTTATCCTCCATTTTCTCTCCTTTCTTCCTTCCTTCCTTCCTTCCTTCCTTTCTTCCCTTTTCTTCCATCCTTCCCTTCTTTTATCATTCACCTTTTTCTTCCTTCTTTCCTTCCTTCCTTACTTTCTACATTAACTCATTCTTTCATTTCTTCCTTCCTTCCTTCCTTCCGTCCTTCCTTCCGTCCTTCCGTCCTTCCTTTCTTCCTTCCGTCTTCCTTCCTTCCTTCCTTCCTTCCGTCCTTTCCGTCCTTCCGTCCTTCCTTCCTTCCTTCCTTCCTTCCTTCTTCCTTCCTTCCTTCCGTCTCTTCCTTCCTTCCCTTCCTTCCGTCCTTCCTTTCCTTCCTTCCTCCTCATCTTCCTTCCGTTCCTTCCTTCCTTCCTTCCTTCCTTCCTTCCTTCCTTTTCCTTTCTTCCTTCCGTTTTTTCCTTCCTTCCTTCCCTTCCCTTTCCCCTTTCCTTCCTTCCTTCCTTCCTTCCTTCCTTCCTTTTTTCCCTTCCTTTCCCCGCCTTTTTTTCCCTTCCCCTTTTTTTCCCTTGGGGTTTTTCCTTTTTTGTTTTATTCTTTTTGTTTTTTCCCTTTTTTCCCTTTTCCTTTCCGTTTTTTTTTTTTCCCCTTTTTTTCCTTTTTTTTCCCTTTCCTTTTTTTCCATTTTTTTGCCCTTTTTTTCCTTTTTTCCTTCATTTAAGGTTTTTTTCTTTTTTTTTTTTGAATTTTTTTTTTAGTTTTTTTTTAAATATTATTATTTTTTTAAAATTTTTGATGAAAAATTATTTTAATTTTTATATTTGTTGTTTATTAAAATTTTTTTTTTTTGGGGATTTTTTTCTTTACACTTTGGGGTTCAAAATTTTTTGGGGTAATCATTTATTATTCTTTCTTTCTTTTTTTCTTTTTTTTTTTTTCCTTTTTTATTTTTTCTTCCCTTTTTTTTTTTTTTTTTTTTTTTTAATTATTTTATTTTAGTTTTTTAATTTTTAAATTTTTATGAATTTTTCGGGTTTTTTTTTTTAGGTTTAAGGAAATTGGGGGTTAAAATTTTTTAACCCAAGGTTTTTACCCTTTTTTCCTTTAAAATTATTTTTTTGGTTTTCTCCTTTTTCCTTGTTGTTTTTTTTTCTTTTTTTTCTTTTTATTTTTTTTTTAAACAGAGTTTTTTTAAATTTTTAAAAGGGTTTTACATTTTGGGGGAAAGAAGAAATTAAAAAATTTTTTAAAAAGAAAATTTTTAAACAAAAAATTTTAAAAAATTTTTGGGGGTTTTTTGGGAAAGGGGGGAAAGAAAGATTTTTTTTTTAAATTTTTTTAAGTTTTTTTTAAAATTCTTAAAACAAAAAATTTTAAAAAAATTGTATAGGCAAATTTTAAAAGGGGGAGAGAGAGAGAGAGAGAAGATTAGAGAGAGAGAGAGAGAGAGAGGGAGAGAGAGAGAGAGAGAGAGAGAGAAGAGAGAGAGACAAAAAAAAGGGGAAAAACAAACCAAAACCCAAAACAAAAACGCAAAGCGGGAAGAGAGAGAGAGGGGAGAGAGGAAGAGAGAGAGAGAGAGAGAGGAGGAGAGAAAAGAAGAAGAGAGACAAAAGGGAAGAAGAAGAAAATGGAGAAAAGAGAAAAAGGAGAAAGAGAGAGAGAAAAGAAGGAGAAAGAGAAAAGAGAGGGGAGAGAGAGAGAAGAGGAGAGGGGGAAAAGAGAGAGAGGAGAGAGAGAGAGAGAGAGAGAGAGAAAAAGGAGAAACAAGAGAGAGAGGGGAGAGAGAGAGAGAGGAGAGAGAGGAAGAGAGGGGAAAAAAGAGAGAGAAGAGAGAGAAAAGAGAGAGAGAGAGAGAGGGGAAGAGAGAGGAGAGAGGAGAAAACCAACAGGGGAGAGAGAGAGGGAGAAGAAAGAGAGGAGAGAGAAGAGAAAAAGAGGAGAGAGAGAAAAGAGAGAGAGAGAAAGAGAAAAACAGAGAGAGAGAGCGGGACAAAGACAGAGACAGACAGACGACAGACAGACAGACAGCAGACAGACAGAAAAAAAAACAGAAAGACAGACAGACAGAAGCAGAGAGGAGAGAGAGAGAGAGAGAGAGAGAGAAAGAGAGAGAGAAAAGAGAGGAGAGGAGGAGGGGAGAGAGAGAGAGAGAGAGAGCAAGGTGTGAAAAATGGCAAGCATCTGCCCAGTCTCAAAAAAAACCCTAGGTTTAGGCGACCCCAAATTTAAACAAGCCTCCCCCTACATCTTTTCACCCGGGTGTAGCTTTTTTTTTTTTTTACCTTTGCAAATTTTTTGAGGGCCTTCTGACCCTGGCCTAAAAAAAAAAAAAAAAAAAAACCGAAAAAAAGGTTTCATTTCCCAAAAAAAAAAATAAAATGTTTTAAAGTATGATACTTTTTCCCCTCTCTGTTTTCTCTCTCTCTCTCTCTCTCTCTCTCACTCCTCTCTCTCCCCCCCCCCAAAAAACCCCCCCGCTTTTCTCTCCCTCTCCTCTCTCTTTTCTCCTTTTCCCTTTTTCTCCCCCTCCCCTTTCCCCCTCTTTTCCCCTCTCTTCTCCCCAGCCCTCTCTCTCTCCCTCTTCCCCTTCTCTCTCCCCTCCCCTCTCAAAAGGGATTAAATCGGTCTTCTCCCCCCTTCAATTCCCCCCCTCTCCTCTCTTCTCCCTCTCCTTTTTTTGGGTTTCTCCTCTCTCTCCCCTCTCTCTTCCTCTCTCTCTCTCTCCGGGCCTTTTCCTCTCTCCTCTCTCCCCTCTCCCCCCTTTTCCTCTTTTTCCCCCCTCTCTTCTCCCCTCTCTCCCCTCTCTTCTCCTCTCCTTTTTTCTCCAAAAGGCCCCGTATTACAAAATTGCCCATTTTTGGGTTTCTCCCCCCCGGGGGGGGGGCGGAAGGGAAAAGGGGGGGGGGGGGGGGGGGGAAAAGAAAGGAAGAGAAAGGGGGGAAAAAAATTTTTTTAACCCCCCCCCGGGGAAAAAAGGGGAAAAGGGGAAGGAAAAGGGTGGGAGGGAGAGAAGGAAGGGGGAGAGGGGAAAAGGGGAGGGAAGGAAAGGGGAGAACGGGGGAGAGAGAGAGAGGGAGATGAAAAAAACTGACCCTTTAAACCAAAAAAAAAAAAACGATAATTTCAACAAAAAACGATATAAAGGAAAAAAGGGGGAGGAGGAGGAAGGAGAGAGAGAGAAAAGAGAGAGAGGGGAAGAGAGAGAAAAAGAGAGGGGAGAGAGAGAGTGGAGGAGAGGAGAGGAGAGGAGAGAGAGAAACGGGGGCCCACTAAACAAAATATGAAAAACGTACAAACAATAATAAAAAAAAACAAATCAAAAAAATAATTAATTAAAAAAAACACAATAAAAATAAAAATAACAAAAAAAAACAAAAATAATAATAAAAAACAATAAATAATAAAAAAAACAAAATAATAATAAAAACCCAACCCAAAAATTAAAAAAAATAACAACCCAAAAAAATAATAAAAAAAATAAACAAAAAAAAAATAATAATAAAAAAAACAAAAAAAAAAACAAAAAAAATATTTAAAAACAATAATAAATAAAATAAAAAAAATAAAAAAAAAAAAAAAAACAAAATAAAAAAAAAAACAAAAAAAAAAACCCCCCCTAAAACAAAAAAAAACTAAGAAAAAAAACCACCCCCCCCCCAACCCCACCCCTATGGGTTTTACCCCTTTTTCCTTCCCCCCCCTCCCACCCCCCCACCCCCCCCCCCCTCCCCTCTTCCCCCCCCCCCCATTGCCTGACCCCTCCTAAAACCCCCCCCGTGACCCCTCCTGACCCCTCCTGACCCCCCCCCAAAACCTGTCCCATCACCTTGACCCCCAATGACCACCAGCGACGTAAGCCGGGGGACGGGAAATCGTTTTGTAAACCCCCCATCCGGGGGGCGATTTTGGGCTTTTTAATCCTCTCTCGGGCGAGGCGAATGGTTTAGTCAGGCAGGAGCGCCCAAGGGGGGGAAATCCACTCTAGTGGGAGACAGGGGAGAGAGGAGAGAAGAGAGGAAGGGAGAGAGAGAGAGGAGAGGAGGGAAAAAGAGAGAGAGAGAAAGAAAAGGGGGACGAGAAAAGGGGGAGGAAAAAGAGGAGAGGAGGGAGAGAAGAGAAGGGGGGAGAGCCCCCTTTAAAACCCAAAAAAATAAACCCTAATTACCCCAAAAAAGTAATAAAAAAAGGGGGAAGGGGAGGGGAGAAGGGGAGGAGAGAGGAGGGAGAGAGGAGGGGGAGAGGGGGAGGGGAGGTTGGGGAAAGGGGAGGGGAGGAGGAGGAAGGGAATGGGGCCCCCTATACTCTTAAATTAATTTTCCCCTTTCCCCCCCCCCTTTCCCAAACTCAAAATTTACAAGAAAAGAAATATTTTTAAAAAACCCGCTTTTTTAGACCCGTAATTTTTTGACTAGAAAAGAAGGAAGGGAGAAGAGAGAAGAGGGGGAGAGAGGGAGAGGAGAGAAAAGGAGAAGAGAAGAGAGAAAAGAAGGAGAGGAAAAAAGAAAATACAGAAAAAAAAGGACAGACAGAAAAGACAGACAGACAGACAGCAAAAAAAAAACAAAAAAAAACCCTTTTCCCCCAAAATTTAAAATTATTTTCCCCAAGACATCATTTTAAGAAAACCTTATAAATAACCTGACCCCCTTTACTGTCCCTTTCCCCCAAAAACCCCCCCCAAACCTCCCCCCAACCCCCCCCAACCCCCCCCCCCTCCCTCCCCCCCCCAAACCCCCCACCCCCCCAATCACCATCTAAGAAGTGTTTTACAGATCAAAAAATATTGTTCAACCCTTGGGGTATTCAGGGACAGAAACACGTCTCTCGATCTTTCCCTTTTACTTGGGGGGGTTTTTCAGAAAAAACGACACTTGAACCAAACCCCCTGAGATTTGCTGAGACCATTTCCGCCCTGACTCCTGGGTTTGTGGTGGTGGTGGTGGTGGTATGGTGGGGGTGGTGGTGTGGGGATGGTGGTGGGGGGTGGTGGGGGGTGATGTGGTGGTAGTGGTGGTGGTCGTGGGAGTGGGTTGAAAGGGAAAAATTTTTTTTTTTGGGGGGGGGCAAGAGACAGGGACACAAGGGGAGAGAGGGAGAGAAGGGGAGAGGAGAGAGAGAGAGAGAAAAGGGGGGCGGGGGAGGGGAGAGAGAGAGAGAGAGAGGAGAGGGGAGAGAGGAGAAAAGAAAAGAGAGAGGAGAAGGAAGGGGGAGGAGTGAAGAAAAGGGGAAAAAGGGACGAACAAGATGGGAGAGAGAGAAGGGGGGGAGAGAGAGAAAAGAGGAGCAAATTTTTTTCTCACTAGTAGTCTGGAAAAAATCATAAAATTTCCCCTCCCCTCTCCCCCCCTTTTTTCCTCTTCTCTTTTCCCTCTCCCCTCTCTCTCTCCTCTCCCCTTCCCCCTCTTTTCTCTCTCTCTCTTTCTCTCTATGGTTTTTTTTTCGGGGGGAAACACTACATTCTTTTACATTGCCATCAAACTTCACCAAAAAACCACCACACACAACCCCCACCCAAAACACCACCCACCAATACCCCCCCCCCCACACCACACCAAAAAACCACCCCCACCACCCCACCCCAACCACCCCCAACCCCAAAACCCCCCAAAAACACCCCCCAAAACCCCCACACCAAACACCACACCACCCCAAACCCCACCAAACACCCCCACCAAACCCCACCCCCCACCACACACCACAAAACCCCACAACCCCCAAACCCCCCTCACCACACCAAACAAACACCACACCACCACCAACCACCCCCACCCCACAAACCACACCCAAAAACACCCCCCAACCCCACCACAACCACACACCACACCCAAAACCACCACACCAAACCCCAGCCACAACCCCCACAAACCCCCACCCCCACCAACCCCACCACCCCACCCACATTTTTACAACTCCCTCACCCAACCAAAACCCTCCCAATAATCCAAACTTCTGCCACAAACCCACTGCCTTCTTACTGTTTAAAATTAATTGTCCGGCATTGAAGCGCGCCACACCACGGTAAGCAAGGTACATCTCGCACTACTAACACAATTGTGGCGGCGTGAGAAGCTGTAATAAGTTGTGGTGTGTCCGCAGGTAAATGAACTGAGCATAGGAGGGCAGAGGGGAGATGCTTGTATACTGAGAGAGAGAGAGTAGAGAGGAGAGAGAGGAGAGAGAGAGAGGAGAGAGAGAGAATATGTAGAAGGGTAGAGAGTGTGTGTGTGATGTATGTAACTAGCAAAGGAGGGACAGGGGGGTATGCTTGTATACTGAGAGAGGAGAAGAGGAAGGAGAGAAGAGGAGAGTATACTGAGAGAGAGAGAGAGGAGGAGAGAGAGAGAGAGGAGAGTGAGAGGAGAGGAGACACGAAACGAGTGAGAGAGAGAGAGAGAGAGAGAGAGAGAGGAGAGAGAGAGAGAGAGAGTATGTAGAAGGTTTAAGTGTGTGTGTGTATGTATGAGAGTAAGAGAGAGAGAGAGAGAGAGGGGAGAGAGAGAGAGAGAGAGAGAGAGAGAGAGAGAGAGAGAGAGAGGAGGAGGAGAGGATGGAGAGAGGAGAGAAGAGAGAGAGAGAGAGAGAGTATGTAGAAGGGCTAAGTGTGTGTGTGTATGTATGTATGTGTTCTTAGTGTTTCCAAATAAGCCAGTTTTCATCACATCAAAAAGTTATCCAGAGAAAATATATGTTAAGTGGAGAAGTGAAAGCAGCTATTTCGTTTTTAAGAGAGAGTGAAAAGTTATATTATCTAATGAAGACTAATAACATCACAAAGACCATGGTAAGAGAGTGTGTGTGTGTGTGTACTGTGTGTGTGTGTGTGTGTGTGTGTGAGACAGTAGCCATCAATGTTTACAAAGTTTCAATCAATACAGCTGAAATGAGTTATTGTACATTTGTGTTGACTCTTTCTCATCTTCCTTTTTTAGTCTCTTTTCGAGGAGGAGGGAGATAGTGAAGGGAGGTTGGCTTATCTCCCTGCCTGCCTCCCTGCCTCCCTGCCTCCCTCCCTGCCTCCCTGCCTCCCTGCCTCCCTGCCTCCCTCCCTCCTCGCCTACACTGCCGCGGGGTGAACAAGCCGGTGTGCGTTGGGTAAACATGATACAATAATTTCACTCTCCCGCGCTTCCTTCTCGAAAATACGTTTATGACCTCGCCTTTCATTCGAGCTCGGGGGAAAATGGATGACTATGCCTGAGCTAACCTGGCCTGACCTGCTTAATTGTGTAGCGGCGGTTGAGTGGGCGCGAGCGGGCGTTGCATTGAGACGAAGGGCGCGAGGGAGATTGAAAAGCCCCCCTTGAGTCCTTGGAGTTAACCCGGTGGTCTCTGGAGTGAAGGAGTGGAGTCATTATCCGGCAAACCTGTATAGCAACAATGGGGGCCTATTATAGCGTTCCCGCCCTCCGGTTACGGCAAGAAGCGACGCTATTCTCCCTCCCATTCAAGGCTGACCTACTTCGTCAAAAGTATTAGATATTTTCCTCCCCGCAGCATAGTCTTCGTTCCCTGTTTGTTTGCTTTGTGTTTACATCGGGGGATTGGCGGAGGAGTTTTGCGTGCCTGGCGGTCCCCTTCCCCTCGCCCTTCCCCTCGACGGTGCCCCTTCCCCTCGCCCTTCCCCTCGACGGTGCCCTTCCCTTCGCCCTTCCCCTTGGTGCCTTTCCCCTCACCCTTCCCCTCGACGGTGCCCTTCCCTCGCCCTTCCCCTCGTCCCCTTCCCCTCACCCTTCCCCTCGACGGTGCCCTTCACCTCGCCCTTCCCCTCGACGGTGCCCTTCCCCTCGGTGCCCTTCCCCTTGCTCTCTCCCCTCGACGCCAGGAACACGATCACTTTTCACGATACTCCCTTTCAGATTCCACTTTTCTCTGTATTACTATTCGAAGTATTCTCAGGACTATCAGAAGTTACCCGTAATAAGTGTGAGGCTCTGAAACACACACACACACACACACAAAACTATTCATTTAACTAATGAAGAAATGTAATAAACCTGGCTGAGTATAATTCAAAAACCGTCTCAAGGATGACTTTTACCTTTCCTAAATGTTTGGTTGAAATGAGGACAGAAATGGTGGACAGTTTGCTGGACAGACGGACAGTCAGTGAATTATAGCCTAGTCGGAAACTCTGCGGTAACGCCTTGCCACGTTTCACTAACTATGTAGACTGTGATGTAATATTATTATGTACGTATAGTATTATGTAATATTATTTATATCATTATTATCATTATCATCATTATAATTTTTGATATTATTTTTTACTATTATTATCACAATTAATATTATTAGTTTTATTGTTATTACTAATATTATTATTATCAAAATTACCATTTTATCATTATTATATCATAATTATTATTATTACTACCAGAAGCTACACGTAACACGTATGGTGCTTAGAAAGGCAATGGCAATGGCTTTGTACACATAACATCGTATGACACATAACAGACAGGCGGACAGACAGGCGGACCTTCAGTGCATTATAGTAAGATTCTTCACCAGTAAGAAGGAACACTAATACCTCACATCACTCGCTGTGTATCGTGTTGTGTGTTGGTTTTCTATGTAAATATTTCATCACGGTGGACGTAAAACCTGAATAAGGACCGTTTTTTTCCTGGCGATGCTGTCTAAGAAGAAGGAAGAGGAGGAGGAGGAGGAGGAGGAGGAGGAGGAGGAGGAGGAGGAAGGAGGGAGGAGGAGGAGAAGGAGAAGAAGAGGAGGAGAACAGGAGAACTATACTGTTTTTTTTAACGAGGCAAAAAATCCTGACCCTTTGCTGCTTACTGACTGATATTTGATGCCAGGAGAAGGGAATACTACGGTTCTTCTTAATTTCAGTTGTATTTAATCAGAGTTAACCATATTTTCAGGGAAACATAGGCATAACTTTAAGCATGAGACCTTAAGATAGAATGGAATTTTCGCTTTGTTAAAATAAATAGCCTATAGACGACAAGTCAGCGTAATAGTATGAGTGGAGGCTGAGGGCACGGCGGCGTCAATAGGGAGCTTTAAAAGGAGGCTAGACAGCTTCATGGATGGGGATGAAAGGTGGATGTAGGTAGTTATAAGTATCAGGAACTACCACGTGTAGGTCTCGCGGCCTCTTGTAGCTTCCTTATTTTCATATGTTCTTATGTTCACCTCGTAGTGGCGGCGGCGGCGTCCTGATGTAAACAATAACGCCACACATCGTCACTCTTGATCCCTTGCCAGCAGTGACGCCTCCCATTTTTACCGCGGGATTTAGTGCTGTTATGCATGAAGCCCCCGCAACTCACACCGCGTATCTGTCACCCATTCCCTTGCACGCCATTAACACGGGATATCTTGCAGGTCTCCGCCACGTCAGCGCTCTAAAAACCTGTTCGAGGCGCCGTCACCAGTCACCCTCTGCGGTTTTCTATCTTAAGCCACGTAATTAAATGGGAATAAAATGTGTCTTAGGCGGCCATGGTATTGCTGGTACCAAGGGAACATGCGACGAGAGAGAGAGAGAAGAGGGAGAGAGAGGAGAGAGAGAGGTAGGTGAGAGACGACGGAGAGAGGAGGAGAGAGAGAGAGGGGAGAGAGAGAGGAGAGAGAGAGAGAGGGACGGCAGGACAGACGGGGACAGACAGGACAGGACAGACAGACAGACAGACAGACGACAGACGAAGGACAGCCCAGACAAAAGGGCCCAGAAGAGAGACAGACAGAGAAGACAGAAAGAGAGCAAAAGGGAAGAAAAGACAACGGGACAGAAAAAGATAGACAGAAAAGAAAAAGAGGAAAGAGAAGAAAGAAGACGAGAGAGGGGATAGAAAAGGGAGTTGGAGGGGGAGAGAGAAAAGAGAGAAAAAGAGAAGAGAGAGAGGAAGAGAGAGAAGAGAGAGAGGAGAGAGAGAAAAGGGAGAAAAAAAAGGAGGAAAGACAAAGAGAACAGAAGGAGAGAGACAGAAAGAGGGGAGAGGGAGGACAGGGGGAGAGAAGAGAGAGGGGGGGGGGGAGGTGGGGAGGGGAGATGAGGGGGGAGAGAGGAGAAGAGAACGAGAGGATGAGAGAGAGAGGGGAGCGAAGAGAGAGAGAGGCATCCGACCCACCACATCCGTCCTGTCTGTCTGTCCGGCGCCGAGCAGACTTATGAGTCGCGTGATTTCAATACCATTTGCATTTGAATCCATGCCGGGCTGAGATCCAGGCGTGGGCGGGGCCAGCTTGGAGGTATTCACAGACACCTCACATATTTCATAAAACTGTCGGAAAATCTCGCTCAGGGCTTTTCGAAGGCGATCTACTGGAACACACGAGCGCGCCTACATTACCTACCTCCCTGATCCAGTTTTCTTTCTGATTTTTAATATTTTCTTGTATTACAGGACCTACAAAGCGATAATAAGCAGAAAAGGTCACAAGAAGAAGAAGAAGGAAGATATTAGAAGAACTACCACGTCTGTAGCTCTCGCGGCCTCTTGTAGCTTCCTTATTTTGTTATGTTCTTATTCATTATATCGTCGTCTTTTTGTGATATTTCATTTCTCATATAGGAAGTTTGTTTGTTTAATATACTGTAATTCGAATATGCAGTTTGAATTTACAGACACACACACACACACACACACACACCACACGCACACGCACACGCACACGCACACGCACACACACACACACACACACAACACACGCACACACACACACACACACCATAACCTAATCAATTACTATTCTTTACTCCTTACAAAAATATCCTCCATGTGAGTATCAGTATCACTTAATTCACACACACACACACACACACACACACACACACACACACACACACACACAACACACCCCAACACACACACACACACACACCACACACACACAGGGCGCGCGCACCATACACACACACACACACACACACACACACACACACACACACACACACCCTTGCCATTATCGTGTTTACATTAGATAATCGCATTAAGGCGCGCTGGGCATCATTAGAAGGGCCTGGGAAATGGAGGAGAGGAGTGGGGAGACACGTGCCTAGAGGGAGAAAGGAGTAGTAGTAAGAGGGAGGGAGGAAGGAGTAGTAGTAAGAGGGAGGGAGGAAGGAGTAGTAGTAAGAGGGAGGGAGGAAGGAGTAGTAGTAAGAGGGAGGGAGGAAGGAGTAGTAGTAAGAGGGAGGGAGGAAGGAGTGCTAGTGAGAGGGAAGGACTGGCCAACACAAACACCCTTATTCATACCTTTAAAACAACTATATAAGACTTAAATAGAGACTAAAAAAGAGACAGAAAACAAAGAAAATTAGTAGGTTGACGTATTATTTTTTTCCTAACACTCTGAATTGATACTTTTTAAATGATTATAAGACTAAAATAGGGATAAAAAGGAGACAGAGAAAAAAGAAAAAGAAGTATTAGGGTTTTTTTTTTCTTCTTAACACCCCGAAGTGATACCTTTTAACCCCTTCGCACCCAGATCTTTCCTTTGCTATAAAAAAAAAATGTGTGTTGTCGAGCCATAAAATTACAAAAAGTAACTGAAAATAGCAAATTAGTTAATGGAAAAGAATGCTAAACAGGTAAAATCCATAAAATATTGCTTATTCACTAAAAAATCGTCTAATGGCACCCAAATTACAATGGAAATTACGTTCTGGGCCTTTAACCTTTTAAGGGGTTAAACAACTATAAGACTAAAATAGGGATAAAAGGAGACATAACAATGGATAAAGGAGTAGTTTTACGGTGGGTTTTTTATTAACACCCCGAATTGATACCTTTTAAAATCACCAGGGACAAATAGGGACAACAGGACTTAAAGGAAACAAAAAAGGGGTAGTTTGACGTATTCTTTTTTCCTAAACCAGGTTATCTGAGAGAAAAGAAAAGAAAAGAGGGTATTTTTCCGTCATTCTTTTTTCGTAAACCGGGTTATCTGAGAATCCCGGAGCCATTACGTCCCGCCTTGAAGAAGATGACACCATGAATACGTAATCAGACCCTCACGACAGTTTCCAGTTTCAAAAGAAGATCGGGGTGAGCTGCGAATAAACACAGGCAGCGACATCCCTAGGCTTGAACAAAACTCCAACCATCAAGTACAGTCATGAATTACTAAGACGAACACTACCATTCCCTCTGTCCTTCGCTCACACCACCGCCACAACCCGCGACAACCCGCCACGCGACCCCCTAACATGAACGCAACGCCACGGAAACTAAGCGACGTCATCTGGGAGTTCAACATCGCTCGGCCACGCCTCCTCCCGCCTTCGTATTAGCTCCATTCAAACGGAATTACACGCAAACAATGATGCTGTTACGGACGATGTTAGATGTTTGTCTATTAAATATTGCGGAGGGAAGGCATCTGGTCCTCGTGTCAATGGAGGCGGGGCACTCGGGTAATTGAGATATGAATGTTTTATCCCCCGTTCGTGCCCCGCAGCCGACGCCCCGCCCGACCCGCCCCCGACCCTCTCACCTATTGATAGCCGGGCCATACAAGAAGCAATATGTATTTTTTTCCTTTGGTGTCATATGCTATACCGCTCACCAATAGAGATACTTTTTTTAATGTCTCTCTCTCTCTCTCTCTCTCTCTCTCTCTCTCTCTCTCTCTCTCTCTCTCATCTCCTCTCTCTCTCTCTCTCTCTTCTCTCTCTCCTCTCTCTCTCTCCTCTCCTCTCTCTCTCTCTCTCCTCTCTCTCTCTCTCTATTAATTTTTTTTCAACAGTTGTCTCAGTTCCACATAGTTACTCTCTCTCTCTCTCTCTCTCCTCTCTCTCTCTCTATCTCTCTCTCTCTCTCTCTCTCTCTCTCTTTCGCTGTTCTCTCTCTGCTCTCTCTCTCTCTCTCTCTCTCTCTCTCTCTCTCTCTCTCTTCTCTCTCTCTCTCTCTTATTTATTCTTTATTTAAACCGTGTTAATCTCGTACACATAGTTACTCTCTCTCTCTCTCTCTCTCTCCTCTCTCCTCTCTCCTCTCTCTTCTCTCTCTCTCTCTCTCTCTCTTCTCTCTCTCTCTCTCTCCTCTCTCTCTCTCTCTCTCCTCTCTCTCTCTCTCTCATCTTTATTATAATCCTTTAGTATTCATATTAGCGGAAACAAAAATAAGCCAAAAATAAAACGTAATGACTCTTCAGTAATTGATGCATACAGAACTACTCCGATGACTGCATTGGACAGATCGTGAACGGATCAAACCTTCGAGAGATGAAAGCTGCTCTAATGGCATTAATGAAGTATATATAAAACATAGATGACGTATTGATAACATGAGCTTTTACCCCCCATTCCCTTGCCTCCGATCACTGCCAGAATATCACCCTTAGAAAAGAAGGGTGTTTGTAGTGATGAAATACTGCTACCCTTTTTCTACCCTTACAAATATACCCTTTCGGATCGACGCAAATATACCCTTTTACAACCCCAAATATACCCTTTTACAAACGCAAATATACCCTTTTACAACCCCAAATATACCCTTTCTCAGCCCTCTCGTCTAAAAAGGGTAGATAAAGGGTAGATGAAGGGTATAATCGGCAGCATCTACCCTCCAGCCTGGACATAGGGTATACAAAGGGTAGGGATGGTGCGATGTAACAATTCTACCCTTAATATACCTACCCCTCATTTCTGAGAGTGTAGCTATACTTACTCGCTACGCTACGTATAATAATTCACTGATATGCTCTTACCCGATGCGTTATTTAACCCCTTGAGGCCCAGAACGTAATTTCCATTGTAATTTGGGTACCATTAGATGCTTTTTAGTGAATATAAGCAATGTTTTATAGATATGACCTGTTTAGTATCCTTGTCCACTAACTAATTTGGTATATTCAGTTACTTTTTGTAATTTTATGGCTAACAACAGACAATTTTATATAGCAAAGGAAAGATCTGGGCGTGAAGGGATTAATAGTTCCTATCTTACTATCTTTATTTCCTTGACCTATACCAATACTATTCTATCCATCTTATTAATGCAAGAGTTCAAACAGAAGACACATTAACCCCTTCACGCCCAGATCTTTCCTTTGCTATATAAAATCGTCTGTTGGTAGCCATAAAATTACGAAAAGTAAGCGGGAAATAACATGATAGCGAGAAGAGAGACAAAAGGAACGAACTTTACAGGAACTACCTCGTGTAGGTCTCGCGGCCTCTTGTAGCTTCCTTATTTTCTGATGTTCTTAACCCCTTGAGGCCCAGAACGTAATTTTCATTGTAATTTGACCACCATTAGATGATTTTTAATTAATGTAAGCAATGTTTTTATAGATATGACCTGTTTAGTATCCATGTCCACTAACTAATTTGGTTTATTTAGTTACTTTTCGTAATTTTATGGCTTGACAACATACAATTTTTCATAGCAAAGGAAAGATCTGGGTGTGAAGGGGTTAAAAGCGGTGATCTTACATCTGTGAACCATGGATAGCAAGTTTACAAGTTTACAAGTGCAATATTTTATAGACAATTATGACCTGTTTAGTACCCTTGTCCACTTGCTAATTTGATTTCCTGTTACTTTTCGTCATTTTATCGCTACAGACGATTTTATATAATATCAAAGGACCGATCTGGGTGTGAAGGGGTTAATAATGATAATGGTAAATGGTTTATTATTATTATTATTAACACCATTATTATTCTATTAACACTGTAAAAACAACAAACCCACAACAACATTACTCACTATTATTTTACTACACGTCTTTTCCCGCCTTTTCCCTCCTCCTCCTCGTTCTTCTCCCACTCAAACCTCACAGACCTCAAATTCACCTTCATATGAGCGGGTAATGTCTTCTCGTCAGCGTTCCAGCCGGGTTTGATCGGGCCCCCGTCAGCAGGCTCGCGGCGGCATGATATCAGACCAATATCAAATCTATTAAACATCATCTGGGTACACTTTGATCTGCCAAGCGGCGCGGGAAGCCAGGCGTCGCTAGCCAATATAGTTTCCAAGGCTTTTTTCTATGTTGCATCGGACTTATTCCTGGTTTTGTTGTGCGTGTATAGCGTCTGTCCGTTCGCTTGGCTATCGTAATATTGTTGTCGAAAGAGATGGTAGCTCTTGTGAATATAGATTTCGAGCGATTGATTAGAAATAATACATTTTCCGTGTATCCATCGACGCCAAAGCATTTTTCATAAGTTTATAGACCGTTTTACGTCGATTACGTTTGTTTCGTTTGTGGTGTGGGTGTGGTGGGTGGTTGTGTGGTGTTGTGGTGTGGTTGATGTGTGGTGGCGTGTGGTGTGGTGGTGGTGTGGTTGGTGTGTGGTGCAGGGTGTGGTGGTGGTGATGGGTTAGGCTGAGTGAACCGTTGGGCCGCGGGTGTATCGCTCGCCGCTAGTGACGACATTAATGGTATTGCTGTCATATGTAAATCGCATTTGTCGCGAGCCGACCTGCGCCCCCCCCCCCCCCCCCCCCCACCACCACCACCACCACCACCACACCACCACCACCACCATCACCACCACCTGCCACCACTGACGCCACCACCATCACCACCACCACCGCCACCACCTTTATCACCACCACCTGCCCCCTTATTACCATCAATTTGTCTTATGCTATTATCTTATCATTGATTTTCTCTCTCTCTCTCTCTCTCTCTCTCTCTCTCTCTCTCTCTCTCTCTCTCTCTCTCTCTCTCTCTCTCTCTCTCTCTCTCTCTTTCTTCACCTCTATTCCCCTGTTCTTCCTTCTCTCATATTTATCCACCATCTTGCTTGTCCTCCTCCTCCTTGTCTATATCATTGTCCTCTGTCATTTTCCCATTATCTTCTCTCTCTCTCTCTCTCTCTCTCTCTCTCTCTCTCTCTCTCTCTCTCTCTCTCTCTCTCTCTCTCTCTCTCTCTCCCCTTCCCCTCGGTCTCATCCTCGCCAAAGTTTAATAATCGGGGTGTTTACACAGTGTCAATCTCCGCGACTACATATTGAAAATTTGTTTAAAATGGTTTTCAAACGCTTCTATGTTTGCCTTCGGAATTAGATTTTGCAGGCAGTTAATAGTGAACCACAAGAAGAATTATTTGATAACGGATGGCAAGTTATTTCAACGGCAAATATTGACACTCTCCGGACTCGCTTTGGTGGGTTTTCATCTGGTTTCGAACATGTCCAAAATTTAGCGTCGCACACCCCGCTAGCCTTCCCACTTTATCGTGCAGGAAACTCATCCCATCTTGCTACATTTCCGGCTATCGTAATGCAGTCATACACCACGCTTGTTCTCTATCGAGTTGATTATCTTGACAATTTAATTAGCGTAGCAAAAGTGCGGCGGGTAACGAGGTAGAAGCGAGAAGGGCGAGGCAAGTGGCGCCAATATAATCCAGTCCTTCCCCGCAGCCCTGCCTCCCCCCCCCGGCCCCTCACTGCTCCGTCAACACCATTTCTAATTATCATTTGTTGAATTAACTGCCTAATTATCCGATCACTTTGGGTTCCTTTCTTAGCCCGCAATTCTTCGGGTTTGGGCCTTCAACGATGGGTGGCAAGCAGGGTAAGGGGAGAGACCAGGCATATGTGGCGTTTAGGGAAGAGACAAGAGGATAATGGGGTCTTATGAAGCAGTGAGGAGTGGGGAATAGTCAGGAAATGCCTGATGAGAGAGAGAGAGAGAGAGAGAGAGAGAGAGAGAGAGAGAGAGAGAGAGAGAGAGAGAGAGAGAGAGAGAGAGAGAGAAGAGAGAGAGAAAATATATTACAGACTTCATACAGACTCTTCGAATGCTATTTATTCATCGACATATTTTTTGTTATTGTTCATAATAAGACTTACTTTGCCTCACCGTCACATGACACGCCAACTTCGAAGTGCATTTTTTTCGAAGTGCATTTTTTTTTATATTCTTATGTTCTTATATTCATTATACTCATAAATAAATAGAAAATTATCCTGTAAAAATTTCAAGATCTCTTGGCTGGGCTAACCCCCAATGTTTCAAGATCCTAAAGACGCCCCTGAGGAAGGAGGGGAAAATGAAACCCCCTCATTTTGCTTCCCCCTTTTGCTTCTCTCCCAACAGATTACGTGTGTGGGAGAGACTAGTGTTCTGGTTTGACCCATATGTTTCCTGTTATAGCACTCTTCAAACAGCTTTTGTGCTGAGAAAGCGAGGGTCAAAACTAGAACACTAGCATATATATCAGAGCATTTTTTAAGCAAATCTTACTGGGCGACATCTATGCTGTGTTTATGAATCTTGCAGTGGCACCATCAAAATTTCACTGCGTAACAATCGACGGGTTATAGATGGCTCCACAAGATGCTATAGGCAATAATAGAAGAAATAGATGTAAATACAAATAATTCTTTTTTATGCAGTAATAAGAATGTACTTCTGGATCTTGCACACACAGACATGATGAGCCATTACATCCCAGAAGGATTTTATGAATAAATATCTTGTCGCCCAGCTTAAACATGTCCTTATTGGGCGACAGTTTTTCATCACTGGGAGACATTTTGGTCGCCCAGTTATCATGTTAAAAAATGCACTGATATATATATGCTGTTTGAAGAGTGCTATAACAGGAAACATGGGTCAAAACAGGAACATAAGAACATAAGAACATAAGAAAATAAGGAAGCTACAAGAGGCCGCGAGGCCTACACGTGGTAGTTCCTGTCACCTAACACTACCTACATCCACCTTTCATCCCCATCCATGAACCTATCCAGCTCCCCTTTAAAGCTCCCTAATGACTCCGCACTAACTACCTGTCTACTGAGACCATTCCACTCATTCACCACCCTATTTGTGAACCAGTTTTTCCCTATTTCCTTTCTAAATCTACGCTTTTCCAGCTTGAATCCGTTACTTCTTGTTCTACCCTGGTTAAAAACGGTAAGAACTTTTCCTACCTCTCCTTTATTAAATCCCTTTATCCACTTAAAAACTTCTATCAGATCGCCCCTTACTCTGCGTCTCTCGAGTGAGTGTAATTTTAATAACTTCAATCTCCTCTCATAACTAAAGTTACGCATCCCTTGTATCATTTTGGTCATCCTTCTCTGCACTTTTTCTAACAACACTATATCCATCCTGTAATATGGAGACCAAAACTGAACTGCATAGTCTAGGTGAGGCCTGACTAGAGCCAGATAAAGCTTTAGAATAACTTCCGCACTTCTACTTTTAACACTTCTGGTAATGAATCCTAATACTCTATTAGCTCTATTTCTGGCCTCAATACATTGTTTCCTAGGTCGGAGGTCTGGGCTCACCCTCACTCCAAGATCTTTTTCACCTTCTGATCTTTTCAGCGATACATTGCTTATGGTGTATCTATTACCAGGGTTTTTTCTACCAACATTCATAACGCTACATTTATCAATATTAAATTCCATCTGCCATCTGACTGCCCACTCGTTAAGTTTATCTAAGACTCCCTGCAATATGTTTACGTCAGACTGTGATCCAATAATCCTACCTAACTTATAGCGCATTTTCGTGACGTTCACCGCCCTGGTTCAGTCCAGTCCGGACCGGGTCAGGGTGGACTGATGGTCGCGAAAATACATCGAGACTGGCCCCGTCCCATTCGTCGTTCCTATTGGCTGGGGGATCGAGTGGGCGGTACTGAACTGAACTGTGGAGGCGGCAGGCGTCCATCTTTTCAATATCCTTTTTGTCGTCCGCCTTTTAACCTGTGCTGAAGACTTTACAACTACCACGCCTGTGATACTATAGAGTCTTATGGTCGGCCATCATGGTGTTTCATGTCTTATCAGCAGCACGAGAAGCTCCTGGTCGCCTTCCCCGCTGACTGTAGTGCGCATGCGCCAGTTCTCCCCACACTGGTCCAAGGTGGTCCTGGTATGTGGGTCGGACCGGACTGGACTGGGCTAGCCCGTTCTAGACTGCCTCGCAAAAACAGTGACCGCCCGGGACTAGCCCAGTCCAGACCGGGCCAGAGCGGTCGCGAAAATACGCTATTAGTATCATCAGCAAACTTGCTGATATCACTGCTAATCCCACTATCCAAGTCGTTGATGTAAATAAAAAATAGTAATGGGCCCAAAACAGACCCTTGTGGAACTCCACTTGTCACCAGTCCCCATTCAGATTTGGAACCATTAATTGTAACCCTTTGTTGCCTATTACTTAGCCAAGCTCTGATCCAATGAAGAACCTTCCCATCTATACCATGAGCCCTAACCTTATTTAAGAGTCGCTCGTGTGGTACTTTGTCAAATGCCTTACTAAAGTCCAGATATATTATATCATAATCCTTATCATTATCTGCCGTCTCATAAACTTTCCTATAAAAACTCAATAAGGAACTAGTCTCTGTTGATATGTCTCATCTCACTCATTATTCCACGTTATTTGCTCAGATAACTACTGTTCACTCACTGTAATATCAACATGAGAGACTAGTGTTCCTGTTTTGACCCATGTCGAACTCTATTTATGCTATGAGAAAGATAAAAGGAAGGGGGAATTAGGTATCGACCCTAATTTTGACGTGTGACAGATTTTAGCCCAACAGCGGATCCAAGGCTTCGGCGACAGCCTCCGCGCGGTGCTACGACTGTATGGGCGTAATGAAGAGAAAAGGAAAATAGTAGAAATAACTAAGGTTTTTAAAGCAGCCTTGGGAAAAAAGATTGCGTGGGAATGTAGAAGACGTCTAGGAGGGTAGTTGATAGGAGGGACTTATGTCTGTGTATGTCTGCCCTGTTGTGCCCTTCTCTCCCCACAGGTGGCAGGGAAAGAAAGGGCTACAGAGGGGTAAAGAAGGAAGATATGTGTCAAGTTCGACCCCGAGCTTGACAGACGACCTACAAAGCGATAATAAGCAGAAAAGGTCACAAGAAGAAGAAGAAGACTCCCAACTCAAGCTCGACACTGTCACTGTCAGAGAGAGATCCTCGTGTCAGCTGAAGTCAGGAGCTCCCAGCCGTGTTACGTGGCCTTATTTCTTCCATTTCTGCCTGACATCACGGTGCCCATCGATGTTAGAGGGCCAGCAAGAGTAAGTACGTGTGTACATTGTCTATGAAAGGCACAGTAGGTCTATAGAGTCAGGTGATAAGAGTGTAATACGGTTTGTTTACATCGCCCCCTTATGAAAAGCAGGGTGATTTAGACCAAGAAGTCATTAGTGAGGACACAAACACATAAAAATATATTAGAATATAAATAAATAGGCTTGTTTTTATAATAGCGGAAAGTTTTGAACCCAGAAATACCCCATTTTTACCCATTTAGCGTGCATATATTGCCTCTGCTTGGGTGTTATATCATGCAATACAGCCCCACACCCTTTCTTACCCCTTACATAGCCTTGAATATTGCACGGGAACCCGTAAATTGAGGTATAAATGTAAGAATAAGAATAAATTTCCAATATGGCCGCTGTGACGTCATCAAGAGCTGGATCAGAGCTCTTCTTGATCTTGACATCCAACTCAAAGCTACAACTATTCCCTTCATGATCAAAAACATCAAATGATAAATAAATCAAAACGAATAAAGTAAAATAATGATAAATAGGACTCAATAAGCCTAAAAAAAGGTAACCGGATGTTTCGCCCCATGGACGTTTCGCCCCTTCTAATCGCGGACGTTTCGCCCCACATTAGCGGACGTTTCGCCCCCATTTGTGGATGTTTCGCCCCACTCGCGGACGTTTCGCCCCCCGGATTCGCCCCACGGAAATTACTATACTATTTCAAAACTGTTCATCAAATGACTACAAAATCATCAGAAATATTGACGTGTAGTTAGGTATTGGTTAGAAACTAAGTGTGTCAAAATTTGGAGAGATTTGAAGAAGAAATATGGAAATTATCGTAGAAAAATGGACTATCACTCAAATCCTGTTTTGACTATAGTACGGAATTCGAAGTCCACTGTCCCTTTAAGACCGGTCCATAACAGCATTTCGTCATCATTTTGTGCGTAAACAAATCTATCAGTATTTCTGATGATTTTGTAGTCATTTGATAAACAGTTTTGAAACAGTATAGTAATTTCCGGGGGGCGAAATGTCCGCGAGTGGGGCGAAACGTCCGCAAATGGGGGCGAAACGTCCGCAAATGGGGGCGAAACGTCCGCAAATGGGGGCGAAACGTCCGCGATTGGGCGGGGGCGAAACGTCCGGCATTCTGTGTGGGTTACAGGGAGTTTCGTACACAAGTTGTTTCGTACCCATGTTTTGTTAGTTGTTTCGTACACAGATTTTGAGTTTTTTCGTACACACCTGGTGTCATTTCGTAACTCTAGTAGTCAAGTTCAACTCTGAGCTTAGTGTACGAAACGACTATGGTTTCATATAGACCAAAGGCTGATTCACACTATACCTAACGTACCGGACCGGCAAAATATTCTTCAATGATAAACATAAGAACATAAGAAAGTAAGGAAGCTACATGAGGCCGTGAGACCTACACGAGGTAGTTCCTGTTACCTTACACTACCTACACTATCCACCTCTCTTCCCCATCCCTGAATTTATCCAGACTCCTTTTAAAGACCCCAATAGACTCCGCATTGACCACCTGTCTACTGAGTCCATTCCAATCATTCACCACCCTATTTGTGAATCAGTTTCTCCCTATTTCCTTTTTAAATCTAAGCTTTTCCAGTTTGAATCCGTTACTTCTCGTTCTACCCTGGTTACTAACCTTAAGAACTTTTCCTACATCGCCTATATTGTATCCCTTTATCCACTTAAAATATTCTATCACGTCGCCCATTACTCTACTAATAAACCATTGTTGTATTCACACCAGAGCGGACCGCCACCTGACCACCAGGGACAGTCACCACAGTTACGTTGCAGGTCAGGATTCTCAGCGAGAATATTTTGGTGGTCCGTGCTGGTTAGCGTGTCTGTGTTGGATAGTGTGACATGGTTCCGCTACACACCGACACAAACCGGTTGCCTCGGTTGACATCCAGCTCTTGTATGGTGCACTACTATGGATGAAGATACATACATTAACCCTTTGAGGCCCAGAACGTAATTTCCATTGTAATATAACCACCATTCGACAATTTTAATGAACATAAGCAATATTATATAGATATGACCTGTTTAATATCCTTGTCCATTAGCTAATTTGGTTTATTTAGTTACTTTTTCGTAGTTTTATGGCTACTAAAAGACTATTTCATATACCAAAGGAAAGATCTGGGCGTGAAGGGGTTAACATCACTGGTGCCGAGCCATGCGGGTCTGTACGCCATGTCCCACAGAGATTACAGCAACAATGGCAAGGATATACTCTGGCCTGAAATAGGGAATACATTACAACAATCAGGAAATTGATGTTATATTTACTTTAGTCAATACAGTATAGTTTGATATTATAAAGTACAAGTATTTAGGCTACATGAAACACTTGACAAATGAATTCATAATGTAACCATGTAACATTTAATGTCAATGTAAAAATCAATATATAATCAGCTGTTGCAGCACAACTCCATCGCTGTCACCGTGTAACACAGTTAACGTAGCATCAGCGAGCTATCAGTTAGCGAGCAATAGCGAAAGCGATCTTTCCTGTGACAAGGACAGGAGTACTGCGACCGTACTGCCGGAGACCTGACGCTGCAGTGTGAATACACGTGCCGGTGGCGGCCAGTGCCTATAGGCAATGTAGGAAAAGTTCTTAAGGTTAGTAAGCAGGGTAGAGCGAGAAGTAACGGATTCAAGCTGGAAAAGCGTAGATTTAAAAAGGAAATTGGGAGAAACTGGTTCACATATAGGGTGGTGAATGATTGGAACGGACTAAGTCGTCAGGTGGTCAATGCGGAGTCTATTGGGGTCTTTAAAAGGAGTCTGGATAAATTCAGGGATGGGGAAGAGAGGTGGATATAGGTAGAGTTTGGTAACAGGAACTACCATGTGTAGGTCTCACGGCCCCTTGTAGCTTCCTAACTTTCTTATGTTCTTATGTGGCGGTCAGGTTACGGTGGGTTGACATGCAGGTATAGTGTGACTCGGCCTTAAGGCGTTGGTGTGATGCTTTTCAATATACAGATATCTCACTGTTAAGTTGGGATTCATCCCAGGAGGTTAGTAGGTGGAGCATAAAGGGTGATTTGGAGGTTGAGGAAGGGTGTTTGGAGGTTAAGGAAGGGTTTTTAGGGGTTGGGGAAGGATGGAAGGGTTTTTTGGAGGTTAGGAAAGGAGGGAAAGAGGTTTTTGGAAGTTTGGAAAGGAGGGAAAGAGGTTTTTGGAGGTTAGGGAAGGGGTTTTGGGTGTTAAGAAAGAGGCTTTGGGTGTTAAAAAAAGAGGTTTTGGGTGTTCAAAAATTTGGTTTTAAATAGGTTATTCTTCTTGATAACAGAATGCATGGTGTTATTTGTAAGGGTATCTCTGTAACCCACACACACACACACTTTCCTATACCCCCCCTCCCCCCCTAACACCCACCCAGAACCCCCCCCCCACACACCACAGACCTCCCCTCACACACACAGACCCTTCCCTTTACACGCACACACACACATATAGGCGCCCCCCTTCTAATATACTGGCATAGGCCTAAACACGGGGTAGGCCTGGTTCCTGGGACACTAACAGACATACATTACCTACATAACACCAAATCATAGACGTCAGAACTCATCTTTCCTCCCTCTCTACAGCCATCACAGCCAATATTTCATCTATTTGAGTGTATTTTCGGGTTTGTGCATTGATATTCTCCCTATTTACCTTTGCTCAGCCTTGCATACAGCCAGTAATGCCGTGTTATAAGGCTATTAATGCTCCCATAGCCATGAACAACCCCCGCGGCCCCAACATGTAAACACGCTGTGACGTCACAGGCGGCGGGTTGCCGGCAGCCCACTCCCTATCCCTCACTAAACCAAAACACATCAAATACATAATATAATGATTAAATCAACACGGATATAGTAAAATATAGTTAAATAGGACACAATAAGCCTAAAAAACCAATGAAATAACTAGGAATTAATGAAATATTGCGTATCAAAATATGCCCGAAAAAAACGCAAATTTACAACAACACAGATCGACTTTTTAATAAAGGTTCTATAATTCGTGATAAAATATGGGTAAATACTATATGATTTGTGTATCTTGTAAACAGTACCAGATCCTAGTTCAGTGTTTAAACCATGAAGCAATACATGTTTTGTTTTTTCGATAATTTGACCCTTTCAACCACTTTAGTCAGATGTATTCCTCCAGTAAACACGCGTAAAACACGTCACATAGGCACACACAGACACCCTGCGGCTGTAGGCATAGCAAATCACACACAAATAACCTCACAGCTCATTCAGAAGGAGGAACAAGGATGACGTAATATTTTAAATAAATACCCCTTAAAATATTAAAAACTAAATACAGCCACCAAGCTCGCGATTTATACATAAAACGATGCGGAAATATTGAAAACTATTAAAATACACAAAAACCCCCCTAGTTGAAGTGTAAAAAAAGAATTATCAACAAAATACGCTAAAATCTACGGGATTACTAAACGATTGCATCATATTTCTTTTGCGTAGGCCTTAAATATCGGAGACTTTTATATGAAAAGTCTTAAAAAGAGCTGGTGTTTTGAACAAGGTAATGCAATCCTCTATCAGTGCACGAATAAAAAAGCGAATATTCGTTATAAATACGTAATCTGTACCTCGTAACCTCAGAATTCCCACGAGCCAATCAGCGGCCTGGCTACTCTGTCAGCCAATCAGCGTTCAGGACCCAGCTGGGCGGCCGTGTTTACTTATCCAGGATATACAGACGCATTTAAGAGTAAATCAGGTGAGATTTACCCTTAAATACCCTATTTATGGCATATTAGTGATGATAAGAGTATTGTGAAGTGATAAATATAGGTTGAACGATAATATATTGCCGAAAATAGGCTCAAATAGGCTGTGATGGCTGCCGAGAGGGATGAAGGATGATTTTTTACGTCTGATTTAGTGTTATGTAGGTTATGTCTGTCTGTTAGGAAAGTGTCTCTGCGACCAATAGAAAATTGGGTGACCAAAATACGTGTTGGCACCTGGTCGCCTCTCACGCCCTCTATAGTCGTAGCGCATAACTATATTTCACACAGGGGACTTTTAATGGGTATCTGTTGTAAATCTTTTTAATGGGTATCTATTGTAAATCTTAAGTACCCGCTCATGACAGTTCAAGCTACATTGTTTCGCTCGTCCCGATGTTATTTATTACCAATGCTTATCTTTCCTAACATATATTTCCTAGTACATGTGGTCAATAATGGGAGTAAAGCCTTCTATTAAGCCCACAATAAACTACGCATTGGATATGTAACTGATATTTGGCCATAATTTACCACTTGACAGCATTATGCATGTGTTTTCACCTCCTGATGTTATATTTGTTAATCACTGTTGCATGTTCTGATCGTGCATTATCCTGTAATTGGTAGATTATTAACAAGGTTATGATTATGTTTTAGCTCCTTTACATGTATTGATTATATTTCTTTACTTTCTCCTGATATATGTTCTCTTTCAAGTATACCTGAATGATGTAATCATAAATAATGAAACCAACTAAGATTGGCACATATTTATTCAATGTATTGCAATTTACAGCATGCTAAACACAAGATATTTTCAATTAGCAGTAACTAAGTAGGATTTCCAATGACGAAATTGCATGACAGATGCAGGGACACCACAGCACGTGAGGGGTTAGAGTGGGACATCACAGCACATGAGGGGTTAGAGTGGGACATCACAGCACATGAGGGGTTAGAGAGGGACATAACAGCACATGAGGGGTCAGAGTGGGACATCACAGCACATGAGGGGTTAGAGAGGGACATAACAGCACATGAGGGGTTAGAGAGGGACATAACAGCACATGAGGGGTTAGAGAGGGACATAACAGCACGTGAGGGGTTAGAGAGGGACATAACAGCACGTGAGGGGTTAGAGTGGGACATAACAGCACGTGAGGGGTTAGAGAGGGACATAACAGCACATGAGGGTTAGAGAGGGACATAACAGCACGAGGGGTTAGAGAGGGACATAACAGCACATGAGGGGTTAGAGTGGGACATAACAGCACGTGAGGGGTTAGAGAGGGACATAACAGCACGTGAGGGGTTAGAGAGGGACATAACAGCACATGAGGGGTTAGAGTGGGACATAACAGCACATGAGGGGTTAGAGAGGGACATAACAGCACGTGAGGGGTTAGAGAGGGACATAACAGCACATGAGGGGTTAGAGAGGGACATAACAGCACGTGAGGGGTTAGAAAGGGACATAACAGCACATGAGGGGTTAGAGAGGGACATAACAGCACATGAGGGGTTAGAGAGGGACATAACAGCACATGAGGGGTTAGAGAGGGACATAACAGCACGTGAGGGGTTAGAGAGGGACATAACAGCACGAGGGGTTAGAGAGGGACATAACAGCACGTGAGGGGTTAGAGAGGGACATAACAGCACGTGAGGGGTTAGAGAGGGACATAACAGCACGTGAGGGGTTAGAGAGGGACATAACAGCACGCGAGGGGTTAGAGAGGGACATAACAGCACGCGAGGGGTTAGAGAGGGACATAACAGCACGTGAGGGGTTAGAGAGGGACATAACAGCACATGAGGGGTTAGAGAGGGACATAACAGCACGTGAGGGGTTAGAGAGGGACATAACAGCACATGAGGGGTTAGAGAGGGACATAACAGCACGTGAGGGGTTAGAGAGGGACATAACAGCACGTGAGGGGTTAGAGAGGGACATAACAGCACGTGAGGGGTTAGAGAGGGACATAACAGCACATGAGGGGTTAGAGAGGGACATAACAGCACGTGAGGGGTTAGAGAGGGACATAACAGCACATGAGGGGTTAGAGAGGGACATAACAGCACGCGAGGGGTTAGAGAGGGCTCATGACGAAACTTCTTGTTCTTGTTTTAGGGCTGCGAGAATCCCTTGGGGAACACTATGAGCCCTTGACGAAACTATTTCTTTAACTTGTACTTTGTTTACATACAGAAGACGCTCTTTGATCGTCGCCAACGCTACCTCCATTCGTTACCCAGCAACATGGGTAACTTCTGAGGTTCCAGTTAGGGTTAAATGTATATTATAGCTTTCCTATCATGTATATATAGTCATTGGTCAGTATATTAGAGGGGAGGGGGGCGCCTATATGTGTGTGTGTGATCGGGGTCTGTGTGTGTGTGGGGTCGGGGTCTGTGTGTGTGTGGGGTCGGGGTCTGTGTGTGTGTGTGTGGTCGGGTCTGTGTATGTGTGTGGTCGGGGTCTGTGTGTGTGTGGTCGGGGTCTGTGTGTGTGTGTGGTTGGGGTCTGTGTGTGTGTGGGGTCGGGGGATCTGTGTGTATGTGGGGGGTGGGTCTGTGTGTGTGTGTCCGATATGTAGACCTTATTTAATGGGGAATATCGTGAAATGTACCCCTAAATACCTTATTTATGGCATATTAGTGACAATAGGAGTAGTGTTATTGATAAATATAGGGTAGACGATAAATACATTGCCGCCATATTAGCCTTTCAGCGTAATATTCTCCCTGAAATAAATGAGAATACTACAGAGACGTACCCAGGGTATACCTTGATGCGCTGATCCTAGGTTCGAGTCCCGCGTGCCCGAGATTAGCTTCTATGGACCACTGTGGCCCGCGGCGGTACGGGGCTGAGGCCGTTATAGTGGACGAGAACTGCGCGTTCGCTCTTTAGGTCACACACACACACTGGGGGGCTAACACCTCACTCTTAGCCTCTCTCACTTTACCACATACACCACACCTGTCACTACGGTGTCTGGACGATTCGAGCGAATACTTTTTCGAGCGGAGGACCATTCGAGCGAATACATTTACAGTAAAATTTCGGTAGTGGGCTTTCAACGATTTCGAACTTAGTTTTCCTGAATAGTTTTGATGTGTATTGAATAAATCTGGCACGCGTTTTTGTCGGAAATAAATTTTTGTGTACATGTGTGTGGATCCCCGCCCCGCAAACCTTGCCCCGCTTCTCACTGCCGTAGTATTGATGGAAACTTTGTTTGGAAACAACGTTTCCCAACTGTTTCCAAAGGCTGGAAATAATGTTTCCTAAATGTTTCCTGTCCAGACTTCAGTAACTGTTGTTCTCAGGATGTCTGTGAGTGAGGAGGATGCGGCAGGTGCCTCTGCGTTTTACGTTATAATGCACTCACTTTTTAGTTTAATCAACGTTCACACAAACACAAACACACATACACACGCAACACACATACACACAATTGGGTCCTCCGCTCGAAAAGTCATTTGCTCGAATCGTCCTCAGCTCGAAAAGTCATTCGCTGGAAAGGTCATGTCTTCATCACAAGGCAAGGGTGTCTCCCTGATGGTGTTGGGACTGCTCTGAAGTGGCTGTCAGTAATTATTCCAGAAATTATGTTTTGTACAAGTCATAGGTAGGTAAGTTCATTTAGAGATTGAATGTGACAAAAGATGAGTTTATGATATGAAGCATGAATATATAATGTTGTAATGTTCAGTATAGTGTGCACAATTGATACATTTTTGTAAGTGAGGCATTATGGTTCCAGCAGCCATGGTGAGCCGCCCGTCGATCCACCTGTCATCCACCACTGTGCAGACGTGGATGGACTACGCGCGCCAGGCGGTCACACTCCTGGACATCCACCGATCCGTTGTGGACTCCTATGTTTTGGTGAGTCACACACACATACACACTGAGACAACCTTGCATGGCTCCTCTCTGTCTCTGTCTTCTTGATCCATAGGAGCAAATCACAACTAAGCTTGTCACAGGCATTGTTGATGACAGCTAAGAAAAAGAAGTTAGGACAATGTGATATGTAATATGATTAATAATTATGATACAATGGAAGCATGCAAATTTACATTAGCATAAATGATGTCTAAAGAAGCTATGTCAACTCTTAGTGCCTCTAAGAAGGAGCTTGCTGCCATCCTTTTTACATAAGAACATAAGAAAATAAGCAAGCTACAAGAGGCCGTGAGACCTACACAAGGTAGTTCCTGTTACTAACTCTACCTACATCCACCTCTCTTCCCCATCCATGAATTTATCCAGACTCCTTTTAAAGACCCCAATAGACTCCGCATTGACCACCTGACGACCGAGTCCATTCCAATCATTCACCACCCTATTTGTGAACCAGTTTCTCCCTAACTGACTAACTTCTCCCTCCTCTTTCTTTTTAAATCACTGTCAGGTCATCTCTTTGTAGTATTTACATTTTTTTCCCCCTCCAGGATTTCTTCAGTGAGGATCTGTGGTCTCGCCTGAACCCCAAGTGGACATCTGTGCTGGAGACACTCAGTCCGGGCGACCTTGCTTCCTTCCTGCAGCAGGGCGGATCTATCAAGTAAGTCATTATGTAGTCATGACAGTCTTCACTTCAAATTGTTTAAGCTTTTATCTCGCTATCTTTTTCACTTACGCATAAAAAATATACATCCTAGTTTCAGCCTACTATAAGGGGACCGTTTTAACCCCTTGAGGCCCAGAACGTAATTTCCATTGTAACTTGGGTACCATGAGACAATTTTTAGTGACTATAAGCAATATCCTTGTCCTCTAACTAATTTGGTATATTCAGTTACTTATAGTAATTTTATGGCTAACAACAGACAATTCTATTTAGCAAAGGAAAGATGTGGGCGTGAAGAGGTTAATGTGGAAGGCTTCAATGTTACAGACAGAAGAAGAGCCCGTGGCCGCTGTCCCTCCTGGCATTCCGCGGGGCGTCCCACACCTTTGCCCTGCCCCGGGAGGCGGTGTCCTCGGTGGCGCCCCTCCTGCACTACCTCAGACAACAACAGCAGCAGCAGCAGGCAGGCAACACAACACAACCTGACAACCAAAGACAGCCATGTGACGCGGAGAGGAAGTCGGAGAGTGAACGCAGCACTGACGAGGTTCCGCGTGATGGAAGCAATGGTGCGGCAGCGAAGGATGTCGATGAGAGTGACTTCCATGGTGTGTCTCCTGTACAACAAATGTCTGTGTCGTGGGGAGACACGGACTCTGAATTAAGTGCAGGTAAGGTACTCTATGTAATGATTGGAATGGTAGTCGGTGCGGAATCAATACGGAGCTTTAAAATGAGTCTGGATAAATTCATGGATAGGGAAGAGAGGTGGATGTAGGTAGTGTTAAGTAACAGGAACTACCACGTATAGGTCTTGCAGCCTCTTGTAGCTTCCTTATTTTCTTATGTTCTTATGTACCCGCATTGATGGGCTCTTCACACTGTGCTCGGTATTCTAGTGTTATAAAGAATTTAAATGCAAATGTAAGAGAATCCTAAGACAAAAATGTGGGAAATGTTTGTGAATATGAGACACCTTTACTTCTATGCTTATTTATTATTCATGTATTGTATTTAGTCATCTTTATTTTTCTATATACAATGCTAGGGTGTTTTGGTCAATTTATAGTTGCACCCAACCAACGATTTTCTGATGCGCCTTATGTTTTTCTGGTGTGTTTTTATGTTTTGAATGAATCTGCAAACCGTTTCTGTCGCAGTTTTTTTTTTTTTTTTTCCTTTCAAAAATGACAAAAAAAAAAATTTGAACCTATACCTAACCTAACCTAACCTTTACCTAACTTAAAAAAAAAAAAAAAAAAAAAAAAAAAAAAAAAAAAAAAAAACTACCTAACCTTTATCTATACAGTAAAACCCTTATAACTCGGCACGATAGGGGCTCTGGCCCTTGCCGAGTTATTCAATGTGCCGAGTTATTCAATGTCCTCCTCTGATATGGGTTATTAAAATTAAAAATTTAAAAAAAAAAAAAAAAAAAAAAAAAAAAAGAAGAAGCTGGATTTGATATCAAACTCAGCACAAATAGCACACATGGACGCACCTGCATCCATCCTTGCCAGCACTTTCACCTTTTCCTGCAGGCTCAGGCTCTTCAATTTCATTCCCTTCCTGCTGGAGACACTCTTGCGTGATGGAGCTGACATCTTGATATACAGTACTGTATGATGTAATCCCAAAACACGTAAAATAGGTGGCAAAGTAAAGCAAAGGTCGGGAACCAGCGTGTAGGCTGTCAGCTGCTGAGCCGTGTTTATGTCGTCAAAGCACCGTCTTGGATAAGAATTCCGTTTTTTGTCGAAATTGAAAAAGGATTGGTTTCTGCTTCAAAAACACAACAAGCTTGGTAGGAGCCGAAATAATAATCAATGCAAAACATTGCAAACAATATCACAGAGTAGTATAACACACATTTCAGCAAGTGTTATTGGATTGGGATTCGTAATCCAAGACGGTGCTTGGACGACAAAAACACGGCTCAGCCTACGCGCTGGTTCCCGATCTTTGCTTAATTTGCCACCTATTTTACGTGTTTTGGGATTACATCATACAGTACTGTATTTCAAGATGTCAGCTCCATCACGCAAGGGTGTCTCCAGCAGGAAGGGAATGAAATTGAAGAGCCTGAGCTTGCAGGAAAAGATCAAAAGGACAAAAATACGACTTTATGCGACTGACGATATGCAGAGTGTAAGCGAAGAGATGCAGTTATAACATCAATATGCCGAGATACATTAATTTTTGCCAACTTTCTGTTTACATGTTCACAGAAGAGGTTGTGAGGGCATGATATGCCGAGTGAAAACCATGAGATGCAGTTTAGGTGAGGCGGTAGCAGAGTGGTGAGCGTCACCGAGTGGCGTTCTCGAAGACCCGAGTTCGATCCCGAGTGAGACCCATAAATCCACTTGAAATCTTTTTGCACCGTCGAGTGGCCTAAGAACACCCACATGCCCTGTCCATTAACTCTACCTTCGACTGTGAGTGCATGGGAGGACACGGGGCGGCATGAGCCTCTAATCACAGGCGTCACTATAACAATCCTGCCTGCGCCACCACGGGCGAGGGCCAACCATCACAGCCCTCGAGTGAGCCTCCAGGGCCTATCATTCCACCCCTGGAGCTCACTGCCTACATGTGCTATGGGCATAGGTGTGTGTGTGTGTGTGTGTGTGTGTGTGTGTGTGTGTGTGTGTGTAAAAAAAAAAAAAAAAAAAAAAAAAAAAAAAAAAAAAAAATATTAGTCTTTGCCATGCCGAGTTATATCAAATTCCGAGTTATACAGTGCCGAGTTATAAGGGTTTTACTGTATGTACCTAAAAAAAAATATAAAAAAATAATAATAATAATAATAATTTGCGACAGAAACGGTTAGCAGATTCTTTCAAAACACATAAAAACACACCAGAAAAACATAAGGCACATCAGAAAATCGTTGGTTGGGTGAAACTATAAATCATCCGGGTGGTTTTGTTCCTATCTCCGTCTTTCTCATGTATTCTATTGACTCATCTTTATTTTCTTTCTTTATTTTTACTTCTCTATTACTACGTATTTCTTTATTTTTTATTAATCTTTATTGTTATTTACCGTCACGTGTCTTCCTCACAGCCGGCCAGCACAAGTTACTGCAGCACGTGTTCCGTCGCCACCTGAAGCCCAAGAAGCAGCACGAGGTGGCCCGCCTGGCTGTGGTGGCAGCCCGGGTGGCCCACGCGGCCTGTGGCGGGGTCATGGTGGACGTGGGGTCGGGTCAAGGTCACCTCTCAAGACTCCTCGCTTACGGACACAGCGTGAGAGTCGTTTGTCTTGAGGCGAGGACAAATACATCGATGGAGCTCGGTGAGATATGTATGAGTGTATAATGAATGTGTAATTTATATAAGAAGTGTATAATGAATGTATAATAAGTATAATGAATGTATGAGTGTAAATGGAGATAACAAAGAGTGTGATAAGTGATGATATACTCGCCATACGTTAAGTTGGCCAAAATGTGGCCCCTTCACTCCCCCCTTCCGAACGCACGGGATTGGCTGAGGTGTTGGGTGAGAATGCCTTACTCCATGTTCCGCCCTAAAGCCCCAACACCCAACACCTCAGCCAATCCCGTGCGTTCAGAAGGGGGGAGTGAAGGGGCCCAATTTTGGCAACTTGACGTGCGGGGAGTCTAGTAGAGTGCTTGCCATGGCACCTCAAAGATATATTATTGCCTGTGTATCGCCTTGGGGGCTTCCAGGGCGGAGTGAGGGGTCAAAAGTAGTGACGGCTAGAGTGAATGACAAGATTTTCTGCCATGCATGCAATATTTTAGTAAACTTATTCAGTTTTTAGTTTTAACGAAATATATGTTAGGAATAACACATTCAATTAGATTAACAATTTTGATATTGCAACACATGACAAAGAGAAAGAAACAGACTCCAGACTCGTGTTCAGCGTGCCCAAAAACACCTTGGGACCAATTTTTATAAGGATCTGAAATGTCAAAATTTTCCCAAAAAATCTGCATTGGTTCCCCTTAAGAATTATAGTAAAAAATCATATTTTCTTTAATAGCTCGAAAACTGAGGTTTACCAAATAATGCATAGGGAAGTTAAGATAGAGCTTGAAAAGACCTTTCTCATGGCCTATGGTAGAATCCGTTCAGAATGAAATAATTGAGATATTTGCTAATGTATATTGCACAAAATATCAAATTTTCTCAACCAGAGTAAGTGTAAATGGAATTCTGATTGTAGCATTGGAGAGAACTGATTGAGCTGAACAACTTTTATTCTATGCATTTTTTCTCTGGGACTAATAATTACGAGTAAAATGGCAAAAACGTGTTTGACAGCTAACTGTCCAGACCCATTGTCACGGCCAGACCCATTGTCACAGCCAGACCCATTGTCACAGCCAGACCCATTGTCACGGCCAGACCCATTGTCACGGCCAGACCCATTGTCACGGCCAGACCCATTGTCACGGCCAGACCCATTGTCACGGCCAGACCCATTGTCACAGCCAGACCCATTGTCACGGCCAGACCCATTGTCACGGCTAGAAATCCAAAGATCCGTTTCCATCACAGCGCCGTAATGCATCGTGTCCTGGCCAGGGAAATAGTGTTAGATTAAGCTGTCTCTATTTCTATCTCCACGTGTATAATTATATAAACATTCAACAGCAAGTTTGACGGCCAGTTGGAGAAAGCCGTCGAGAAGATGGCCGGCAGGCAGGGCCGTCTGCCCCCCCTGCCGCCCGGCCCTCGCCACGCCGCCTGCCACCTCCACCCCGCCATGGACCCCCACGCCTTCACCAAGGTGCCATGGGTGGCTTTTGTTATATCAGAACAATGTAAATGTATCTCAAGACATTCATTAAGGGAAAAGTAACACTAAAGCATTCTGTAATAGCCTTTAGGGGACTGTAGGCTGTAGTATATCCTATTCCAGTGTGTCTCTCTCTCTCTCTCAATATTGAGTTATTTTAAATTTTAATATTGAGATTTTTGTTTTTGTCAGGTGATCACTGAGGTGTGGCCGGACCTCAAGTCACGCGGGGAAGTGTGCGGCCTGCTGGGATTACACACGTGTGGCGACTTGGCACCAACCTTGCTGCGGATCTTTACCAGCATGCCAGCCTGCCGGGCCCTGGTGTCTGTGGGATGCTGCTACATGAAGCTCAGCACCTCCAGGTAACACAGGCTTGAAGAATCATTACTTTTGAGGAGTACAAAAAGACCCCAGCCTCTCTTTTAATGTGCTTGACAAATCATTACTATTGGGCAGTAAAATAACACCTAACTCTCTTCTTTAATAGGGAATAACACTCCTTTAACCCCTTGAGGCCCAGAACGTAATTTCCATTGTAATTTGGCTACCATTAGATGATTTTTTAGTTATATAAGCAATATTTTATAGATATGACTTGTTTAGCATCCTTGTTGACTAACTTATTTGGTATATTCAGTTACTTTTCGTAATTTTATGGCTAACAACATAATATTTTTCATAGTAAAGGAAAGATCTGGGCGTGAAGGGGTTAATAGGGACAGCTTACTCGTAGAAGTACAGACAACTTAGTGACGTCCTCATTACTACATGGTGTACTTATACCAATCTGAACATTTCCACAGGGAGGAGGAGGAGGAGGGAAATCTTGGCTATCCTGTAAGTGGTTTTGTCCGCCTTCTCCCCGGCCACGCCCTGAGCTATGAGGCGCGGGAGATGGCCTGTCACGCCATAGAAATGTACGCGACCCGCCTTGCCCTGGGAGCCGAGAACTTGAAGGTCAGGCGAGGATTCAGGTCACATGCTTTTTAGAATACAGATTGTGGCTTAATCAACTGACCCTCAGAAATTATTATCCGGAATAGTATGTTGTCATTTCTCAGTCCATGTGGAGTAGTATGTTGTCATTTCTCAGTCCATGTGGAATAGTATGTTGTCATTTCTCAGTCCATGTGGAATAGTATGTTGTCATTTCTCAGTCCATGTGGAGTAGTATGTTGTCATTTCTCAGTCCATGTGGAATAGTATGTTGTCATTTCTCAGTCCATGTGGAATAGTATGTTGTCATTTCTCAGTCCATGTGGAGTAGTATGTTGTCATTTCTCAGTCCATGTGGAGTAGTATGTTGTCATTTCTCAGTCCATGTGGAATAGTATGTTGTCATTTCTCAGTCCATGTGGAATAGTATGTTGTCATTTCTCAGTCCATGTGGAGTAGTATGTTGTCATTTCTCAGTCCATGTGTAGTAGTATGTTGTCATTTCTCAGTCCATGTGGAATAGTATGTTGTCATTTCTCCAGTCCATGTGGAATAGTATGTTGTCAATTCAGTCCATGTGGATAGTATGTTGTCAATTCTCAGTCCATGTGGATAGTATGTGTCATTTCTCAGTCCATGTGGAATAGTATGTTGTCATTTCTCAGTCCATGTGGAGTAGTATGTTGTCATTTCTCAGTCCATGTGGAATAGTATGTTGTCATTTCTCAGTCCATGTGGAATAGTATGTTGTCATTTCTCAGTCCATGTGGAATAGTATGTTGTCATTTCTCAGTCCATGTGGAGTAGTATGTTGTCATTTCTCATCTATGGAGTATATGTGTCATTTCTCAGTCCATGTGGAGTAGTATGTTGTCATTTCTCAGTCCATGTGGAGTAGTATGTTGTCATTTCTCAGTCCATGTGGAGTAGTATGTTGTCATTTCTCAGTCCATGTGGAATAGTATGTTGTCATTTCTCAGTCCATGTGGAATAGTATGTTGTCATCTCTCAGTCCATGTGGAATAGTAGTGTCATTCTCAGTCCATGTGGATAGTAGTGTCATTCTAGTCGTGGAGTCAGTATAGGTTGTCATTTCTCAGTCCAGGGAGAGCTATGTATTTCATGCCATGTGGGTAGTATGTTGTCATGTTCTCAGTCATTGAATAGTATTGCATTTCTTATGTTCTTCCATGTGGTATATTTTGTCATTTCTCAGTCCATGTGGAATAGTATGTTGTCATCTCTGTCCATGTGGAATAGTATGTTGTCATTTCTCAGTCCATGTGGAATAGTATGTTGTCATCTCTCAGTCCATGTGGAATAGTATCAGTCATGTGGTAGTTAATGCGGAGTCAATAGGGAGCTTTAAAAGGAGGCTAGATAGTGTTATGGATGGGGATGAAAGGTACCTAGTGTAGGTCTTGCAGCCTCTTGTAGCTTCCTTATTTTCTTATGTTCTTAGTGTTTGCCTGGTGACCCGACTCTGTCCCTCACAGGTTCACTGCTACCGGGCGTGTCTGGAGGTGATCTTAATGAGGCACTGGCCACACCACTACCACGCCGGCCTCCGCTCCATCAAGAATGCCCACCTCATGGACTTTGCCTCGTAAGAACTAATGCGTTAATAATAATAATAATAATTTTATCCTCACCCGAAGGCATACAGAAAAAACAACATAATATATAGACATGAGAGAATGAACTTAAGTACTAAAGCAAATGATAGAAAGCTATATAGAATTTAAATGTCTTGATTACATTAACCCCTTGAGGCCCAGAACGTAATTTCCACTGTAATTTGTGTGCCATTAGACTATTTTTAGTGACTATTAGCAATGTTTTATAGCTATGACCTGTTTAGTATCCTTGTCGACTAACTAATGTGGTATATTCAGTGACTTTTTATAATTCTATGGCTCGACAACAGACAGTTTTATATAGCAAAGGAAAAATCTGGGCGTGAAGGGTTTAACATTGATGATATTAGAAATTGTAGTTTTACCAGAAAGCTTTCCTTGTATGGTCTCTAAACTTATTCCTCTGTAATTGATTGATTCATTTAAATGCCAAAAAGGGGGAAATGTGCCAGATATCAGAGGTCAGAGGTCATATGGCACTCCTCTGTAGTTGTATTATCTGTCACCATCATAATCTGTCTACAATTCTGTCTTTCAGCTATGCCAAACAAGCAGTAACTCGACTGGACGATGTTTTGGTACCCGAGGCGGATCTGACCAGTGCGCAGACTCTCCGTAATCTTGCCCGGTGGAAACAGGTGGGAAATGTTACTTCTACTCCTGTGTATTGCATCAAGAGTTCAAATTATCTTTATTGGTAGATTTGAGCCCAGTTAATAATCTATAGTGCTCGTGATTTGTGATATATGATGAAGAATATATATGATTTTACTCTATTTGTAAGGGCAACTCTTTATTTGTAAGGTCAAGACTCATTCATTTTATTAGAGTTGACATATTAACTGTAAAGAAACTCACTGTTATGTTTTCACGTGTGCTGTGAAGGTGATGGTCGTCAGGTGGTTAGTGCGGAGTCAATAGGGAGCTTTAAAAGGAGGCTGGATAATTTCATGGATGGGGATGAAAGGTGGATGTAGGTAGTGTTATGTAACAGGAACTACCACGTGTAGATCTCCCGGCCTCTTGTAGCTTCCTTATGTTCTCATGTTCTATAGTCCCTTTTTCTTATGTTTTTATGCTCTATAGTCCCTCATTTTGGTAATTTCTTATTCTTCTTACAGTCTTATTTTCTTCTTCGTACTCTTCCCAAAACTTCTAAGATTCTTGAGATTACATAGTCTTTCCATGATACTATTACATAGGATTACTTGTAGCTTCCTTATGTTCTGATGTGATTTTCAGGTGGTTGTGTACTACTCCCTGCGGCTGCTGTTGGCGCCTGTGGTGGAGACTGTGGTGCTCCTGGACAGACTGTTGTTTCTATATGACAAGGGTGCGTGAGTAACTTAGTGCGTGCGTGCGTTAGTTAGTAAATGTTAGTAAGTGTGTAGTATAACTTGTCAAGCACAACAATTTTGCTTCTATGCTTCATTCCTGTAGGACCAAAAGTCAGGGAGTAAAATGGCGAATACGTGTTTGTCGTCTCTCCAGATTGACCCGAGACCATGAGTGGGACTTCCTTGACCTAGGAAAACCTGCTCCCATTTCCTCCTTGTCAACTGATCCAATGCATTTATGTTTTCAGGGTTCGACAGTGTGCTATTTCCTGCCTTTGATCCACAACTGTCGCCGAGGAATCACGTTCTCGTCACTGTTAAACCACCTGACAAATGTTGACGGCCGTTGTTTCATATAATTAACACCATCCTGACAACATTCTCCTCATGGCATGTTGAAGAATAACAGGAAGGGAGAGAGGACATATAGAACAAAAGATGGCAAACGAAGATGAAGGAGGAGGAGAATATAAGACAACAGTGTGTTACATAAGAACATGGGAAAATAAGGAAGCTACAAGAGGCTGTGTTGACAAGAAGCATCACAGACAAGGAAGATAACGACACTCAGGTGAGAATGATTGAAGAGAAAGTCTCACAATACATATGACTGGGGAGTGAATGGGGCTGCATCTTGGAGTGTGTAGTGAGTGAGGTGATGGTTGCAGTGAAGGAGTGCTTGGAGAGACTGTTTGGAGTGTGTAGAGAGACGAGTGAGGTGATGGTTGCAGTGAAGGAGTGCTTGGAGAGACTGTTTGGAGTGTGTAGAGAGACGAGTGAGGTGATGGTTGCAGTGAAGGAGTGCTTGAAGAGACTGTTTGGAGTGTGTAGAGAGACGAGGGGAGGTGAGTGGGGTTGAGACAGTAGAGAAGTGAGTGATGTTGCAGGAAGGACTTGGTTTGGAGTGTGTAGAGAGACGAGTGAGGTGATGGTTGCAGTGAAGGAGTGCTTGGAGAGACTGTTTGGAGTGTGTAGAGAGACGAGTGAGGTGATGGTTGCAGTGAAGGAGTGCTTGGAGAGACTGTTTGGAGTGTGTAGAGAGACGAGTGAGGTGATGGTTGCAGTGAAGGAGTGCTTGGAGAGACTGTTTGGAGTGTGTAGAGAGACGAGTGAGGTGATGGTTGCAGTGAAGGAGTGCTTGGAGAGACTGTTTGGAGTGTGTAGAGAGACGAGTGAGGTGATGGTTGCAGTGAAGGAGTGCTTGGAGAGACTGTTTGGAGTGTGTAGAGAACGAGTGAGGTGATGGTTGCAGTGAAGGAGTGCTTGGAGAGACTGTTTGGAGTGTATAGAGAGATGAGTGAGGTGATGGTTGCAGTGAAGGAGTGCTTGGAGAGACTGTTTGGAGTGTATAGAGAAACGAGTGAGGTGATGGTTGCAGTGAAGGAGTGCTTGGAGAGACTGTTTGGAGTGTATAGAGAAACGAGTGAGGTGATGGTTGCAGTGAAGGAGTGCTTGGAGAGACTGTTTGGAGTGTATAGAGAACGAGTGAGGTGATGGTTGCAGTGAAGGAGTGCTTGGAGAGACTGTTTGTTGTGTATAGAGAACGAGTGAGGTGATGGTTGCAGTGAAGGAGTGCTTGGAGAGACTGTTTGGAGTGTATAGAGAAACGAGTGAGGTGATGGTTGCAGTGAAGGAGTGCTTGGAGAGACTGTTTGGAGTGTATAGAGAGACGAGTGAGGTGATGGTTGCAGTGAAGGAGTGCTTGGAGAGACTGTTTGGAGTGTATAGAGAAACGAGTGAGGTGATGGTTGCAGTGAAGGAGTGCTTGGAGAGACTGTTTGGAGTGTATAGAGAGACGAGTGAGGTGATGGTTGCAGTGAAGGAGTGCTTGGAGAGACTGTTTGGAGTGTATAGAGAAACGAGTGAGGTGATGGTTGCAGTGAAGGAGTGCTTGGAGAGACTGTTTGGAGTGTATAGAGAGACGAGTGAGGTGATGGTTGCAGTGAAGGAGTGCTTGGAGAGACTGTTTGGAGTGTATAGAGAAACGAGTGAGGTGATGGTTGCAGTGAAGGAGTGCTTGGAGAGACTGTTTGGAGTGTATAGAGAAACGAGTGAGGTGATGGTTGCAGTGAAGGAGTGCTTGGAGAGACTGTTTGGAGTGTATAGAGAAACGAGTGAGGTGATGGTTGCAGTGAAGGAGTGCTTGGAGAGACTGTTTGGAGTGTATAGAGAGACGAGTGAGGTGATGGTTGCAGTGAAGGAGTTCTTGGAGAGACTGTTTGGAGTGTATAGAGAGACGAGTGAGGTGATGGTTGCAGTGAAGGAGTGCTTGGAGAGACTGTTTGGAGTGTATAGAGAAACGAGTGAGGTGATGGTTGCAGTGAAGGAGTGCTTGAAGAGACTGTTTGGAGTGTATAGAGAGACGAGTGAGGTGAAGGAGTGTTTGAAGAGACTGGTATGAAAGGTGGAGTGAGAATAACAGTTGATTTATTTGACCCTTTATTTGTTGACACCAGACAGTTTATTTGTTTCCTCCTTTGTCCACACAGGAGCTGCCGTTATAAAGGACGGATTGGGGACGCATCATGAGTCATCCTGTAACCTCAAGATGAAGAACTCTATGAACATTCATACATCAGCCAACATGACACAGGTGGGTGAAGCTCTATTTTCATCCCAATATTAGTTTTCATCCTCCTTGAATACTATATAAGCAGTGACACATACTGAGACACATTTAGGCTGCTCACACGGGCATATCAGCTCACCCTATTAGTTTGGGCGTCTATAAGATTACATGTGACACCCAAGGGTAGCACCAACACACGCACACACTGGTTAGGGAAGTAGTACTAGTCACCTTAGGAGTGCTGTGATTATTATTATTATTATTTATTTTTCCCAGGTGGATCAGACGAGAGGCAGTGGCGGCTCCAGTAGCAACACGGGGCTCAGTTTGGCAGCCAGAGGAACTTCAGCAACAAATAGTAAAGTTCTGCTGGGGATGATCTTTACGGTATCCCATATAGTGTGTGTGGTCCGTTCACTGTCTCTGTTACCTCAGGACCTCTCATCATGCACCAGCCCCTCGGTGCTTCACCCGGCAGCTTCCTGTTGAGGGTAATCTTTGGGGCCGAGATGGGTAGGTTCCTCCCTCGTACACATTACAATTTGCCATCAGTTTTTGTCCCACTACTTGCGTGCAATGATGTCCATGGTGTTGATGACGCTGTTGTATCATCATTGTTGCCTTCACCTGGTCAAAGCCTTGTCACTTATGTGCGCCGAGGCCATGATCAGTTATGAAGAGTACGGTGGTGATGCAGCGGCGGCGGCCACACTAGGAGGTTGTTGCATGCAGTGTGTGGACGTAAACAGAGGGCAGACCTGGACGTCCATGAGGGCTTGGAGTGCCTGGCCTTGACAAGTGGAGTGGAACACACATCACCCCACTTCCGGGAAAGTAATAAGGGCATTATAAATCCCCCACTAACCACGGATTTAGGCCATGGGTTTCATTAATTTTTATAATGCACATATTTTATAATTTTTTATTTCCCATTAAAGGCTGTGGTATATATTTGCCTGTGGTATATAAAACATTCTGTGGGCTCCTAGGCTGCTCTCTCTCTCTCTCTCTCAGCGTAAATCATATCATCATTGCCAACTCTGGACATGTGGCACGCTACCCTGGATCCTTCCCATCGGGTTGTATCTGTAAGAGACAATCCGGCGTGGAGGAGGCCAAGGGGGCACCCACAAGGCTCGTGGCTGGGGCAAGTTGATGCTTCCTGTTGAGAGCTGCTTGGTGTGGGAAGGCAGCCTGCATGGGGACTTGCGCGTGGTGACCCCCGGGAGTGGCAACGCGCCCCCCGGCGTATGCCCCCAATGATGGATTGATGTTGTACATCAGCCAGCTCTCTAATAGATGACAACCTGTAAGAGAAATCCATCTGTTGTAACATTATTAATTAAGTGTTTACTTTTCAATAAACAATTTCTATAAGAGCGAATTTTACTTCCCAATTCCAAGTCATTTCTATCAGAGTGAGGGGGAAGTGTGTGGTGGGATGGTTCCTTTACTGTGGGACATATTGAAGGTCTGGCTGAGGATACATGTGAGAGGGACTGGTGTGTGTGTGTGATGGTTTTCTAAACCTACTGTGTGTCAGTGATGAGGTGAGGTGAAGGAGAGGCTATGGAGAGTGACTGGTTTTGTATGCTTACTATGGGTCTGTTGGTGTGAAGCATCTCTCCCATGGACCCTTATATCCTTGAAACCAGTCACACGCCATAGTCCACACTGTCTCACCTCACCTCTAACACACACACACAGTAGGTTTGAAAGTTACACACACGAACAAACAAACACACACACACACACCAGTACCTCTCGCATACCCTCAATATGTCCCACAGTATATGAACCAGTCACAACACACTCCTACCCACAGTCAGTCTGTCTTGCAAATAATGTGACAAACTGTATGTGTGTGTAATTCATCTGTGACATTATTAATGAACTTTTTCAGCCTTGCATTAAATTATTTCAATCAATTCCTTCATCAACGCCTAATTGTATGAATGAATCAATACTATATAGAAAGTTAATAAAGTATTCCATGTTGACCACGGAGAAGAGAAGAGCCGGGGAAGGAACATGAACTTGGACTTGAACCCGGGACCTTAATTCCTCCACTGGGGTTCATGGATGTACTGCCGTCTGTCTGTCACTCACTCACTCACTGCGGAAAGAATAAATGTTAGCAAAAAATATGTGAACTGGAAAAAGACTGAAAAGAAACAAATCGGGGGATAATAAATGAACTGAAAGAGAGGAGGGAGGAATAAACGCCGCATTAACAACAAGGTCAAGAGACAATTATACTTCAGGTGATGAGAGCCAGTTTTTCACAATAAGGATGCTGTCTGGGTCTCAGGTTAACCCCTTCAAGCCCAGATCTTTCCTTTGCAATATAAAATGGTCTACTGTTGGCCATAAAATTACGAAAAGTATCATAATATATACCAAATTAGCTAATGGGCAAGGATAGAATACAGGTGATATCAATAAATTTGTCTATATTCATTAAAATCGTCTATTATGGTCGCCAAATTACAATTGAAATATACGTTCTGGGCCTCAAGGGGTTAAGGAGTCTGGGTGACATCCTACCGTAGATAACACTCGCCAGTCACTCGCCACTGCACTAATGTCGCCAGGCACAATATATTACGAATTTTAGCATCCCTACAGACTTCTATGTGCCACTGATGACATGTAGTGTGATGTACATAATATAAACTACTGTGTATCATCTTCAGTGGCACATACAAATCAGTAGTGATGCTAAAATTCGTAAGATATTGTGCCTGGCGACATTAGGGCAGTGGCAAGTGACTGGCGACTATAGTGTTATCTAGGGTAGCAGGGTTGTCTGGTGGTGTGTGTGTGGTAGTCCCAGTAAGGCAGTGTATGGCATGCTGTTGACAAGATAAGAAATGAGGTAACACAAGAGTGTAAAAGCTATACTGGGGACAGGAAAGTCAATCTCATTAGGTAGATTACTGGAAGGATGTCACGTAAAAAAAAAAAAAAATATACAAAAAAAATGCTTAAAAACTGCAGGAAAGTGGCAAGAGAGAATTATATACTAGCCTAAAACAGGTGTAGTAAGCATCATAAACAACCTAATCCTATAAACCAAACTAATCTGCAGTAACACTATACAAATAACCCTAAAAAACCAGTTAAACCACCAAAGGTATCATAGCAACATGGCGGCGAAATGGCATCAACACCACCTATCACAGCCCCTCCTTATCACCTGTAGCACAAACACGTAAGGACACATGGCTGCATACAAACCTATAAACCAAACTAATCTGCAGTAACACTATACAAATAACCCTAAAAAAACAGTTAAACCAGTAGAGGTAACATAGCAACATGGCGGCTGAATGGCATCAACCCTACCCAACACAGCCCTTCTTTTGTCACGTATAGCACAAACACACAAGAAACATGGCTGCATACAAAGCTAGGTAAACAAACCCTGTCTAACCCTTCTATTTACGCCTATATCTCGCTCCCCTGATGGCTTTAACACTAACTATGCCTCTATTTACAGGTTGTTGGAGTTTGACGCCCTACTGACCGAGGATGTGATATGCGTCAAGCGGCTGAGAAACCTTTGCTTCAGTGGTGAGATGCAAGGCTGGTTGAAGGGGGCGTATGTAGTGGTGATTGAAGGGGCGTATGTAGGAAGGGAAGGTGGTGTTTGAAGGGGCGTATGTAGGAAGGGAGGGTGGTGTTTGAAGGGGTGTATGTAGGAAGGGAAGGTGGTGTTTGAAGGGGCGTATGTAGGAAGGGAGGGTGGTGTTTGAAGGGGTGTATGTAGGAAGGGAAGGTGGTGTTTGAAGGGGTGTATGTAGGAGGGGAAGGTGGTGTTTGAAGGGGGAGTATGTAGGGAGGGTGGTGTTTGAAGGGGCGTATGTAGGAAGGGAGGGATGTGTTTGAAGGGGCGTATGTAGGGAGGGAAGGATGAGGATATGATTGAAGGGGGTGTAGGAAGGGAGGTGGCGTTTGAAGGGGGCGTATGTATGCATTTCAATCAATGGACCTATCAAGTAATATACATGTACTAAACCTTATGAAAAACTGGCTTTTGAGGTAAATTTATCTGCCTTCCTCCCTTGCATTGCTTCATTTGTATTCCCTTACGAGATAATGATTGATTTAATGCCTAAAAAGGTGAATGTGCCAGACATCCCTTACGACATAGATGACATAGAAAACAAAAATCTGTGGTAATTGATCTTCCTTCCTCCCTTACTAATACTTCCTTTTCCTTACTCATACTATTGTAAACTTCAATCAATGGACCAATACAGTGCTATAAATATACTAAACCTTATGAAAAATTGGCTGTAACTGGCTTCTAGGGTAAATTTATCTTCTTTCCTCCCTTGCATTGCTTACTTTGTATTCCCTTACGACATAGAAAATTGTGTGAAAATAGAAAACATAGAAAATAATCGAAAACCAGTGGTAACTGATCTTCTCTCCTCCCTAACAACTCTTCTCTCTCTCTCTCTCTCTCTCTCTCCTAATAACTCTTCTCTCTCTCTCCAACTCTCCTCTCTCCCTAACAACTCTTTCTCTCTCTCCCTAATAACTCTCCTCTCTCTCTCTCCAACTCTCCTCTCTCCCTAACAACTCCTCTCTCCCCCTAACACCACCAACAGGGGTGCCAGATGAAGGGGGTCGCCGGGCACTGTGCTGGAAACTGCTCCTTAACTACCTGCCCCTCGACACAACGCAATGGAACGACACTCTCAACAAGAAGAGGGCTCAGTACTGCCACTTTGTCGGTGAGTTCACAGGGCGGGCGGTGTGGTGTGTGGTGTGGTGTGGTGTGGCAGGGAAAAAGTCATGAAAAATTGGGTTAAACTGACTTCTGGGGTCATTTAATGTTCTTTCCTCCCTTCTATGTCTTCCTGTAACTTCCCTATTGTCCTATCCCATATTGTATTACCGAATGTCATAAAATTCATACTCTGTAGTAGTCGTTAACCCCTTCATGCCCAGATCTTTCCTTTGCTATATAAAATTGTCTGTTGTCAGCCATGAAATTACGAAAAGTGACTGAATATACCAAATTAACTAGTGAACAAGGATACTAAACAGGTCATATCTATTAAAATATTGCTTATAGTCACTAAAAATCGTCTTATGATAGTCAAATTACAATGGAAATTACGTTCTGGGTTTCAAGGGGTTAAATAGTATTAGTTTCCGTTGTTGTCAATCTTTTTCTTCTTAATTGTAATTTCAGTATGACTTTCTTATATCTTTAATGGGAATGAATGAAGTTATGTATTACTGAATGTCGTCATCTGTAGGCCTAGTAGCCGTTAAATAGTATTAGTTTCCGTTGTTGTCAAGTGTATCTTTGTATCTTAATGTGACTTGAAATCTATTTTTACCAATCTGAAGCCCAACAGATTTTCTCTAGTTTACATTGAGCCTAAAATTTGTTCATGTCACCTCACTTATATTGATTACCTGCCATGATTAACCCACGGACCTAACCAGCCAAATGTTTAAAAAAAAAAAAACGCTATAGACTTCAGCGTAAAAAAACAAATAAAAAAAGCGCTACAAGCTTCAACGTAAAAAAAAAAAAAAAAAAAAAACGCTACAGGCTTAAACGAAAAAAAAAAAAAAAAAACGCTACAGGCTTAAACGTAAAAAAAAAAAAAAAAACGCTACAGGCTTAAACGTAAAAAACAAAAAGAAAAACTATAGGCTTAAACGTAAAAAAAAAAAAAAAAAAAAAAAAAAACAACAACAACGCTATAGGCTTCAACGTAAAAAAAAAAAAACTATTTGGGCTTCAACATTAGAAAAAAAAAAAGAAAAAAAAAATAGACGCATGAGGTTGAAACGGTCTTTTAATGCCACAGAGGAGATGGTTGTGGAGCCGGCGAGGTTGAGCAAGAACGGCAGCGGCGACAACCATGTGGACGACCACCCCCTCAACCCCAACCCAGAGTCCCAATGGGGGTCCTTCTTTAAAGACAATGAAGTCCTGGCGCAGATTGATAAGGATGTCAGGTTTGTATCCTAAAAAACTTACCTAAATATTACCTAACCTAAGATTACCTAAAAATTTACTGAGTTGTGTTTTACAGGGCTTGAGCTACACTGGTGGGGTCCCGTCTCCGTATCTACATTTATCCAGTCTTTCTTTAAACTGGTGCACATTCTTTGCTTACATCAGCTCCTTTAGTCCATTCCAAACTTCTACATTTCTATGAGGGAAGCTGTTCTCTTTTATGTTGTTCAGGCATCTCCCTTTGCCCTCCCTAGGCTATCAACTTTATGCTTTGGTGTTATAAGTACTCCCTTTAGAAACTCAGTCCACTGCTATTACTAAGACACAAGAAATCAACACCTTTCCTGGCATTCAAGTAACTCCCCTCATTACTAAGACCTGCTATGAACCACAAGTTATCTGCCTCCAAGAAACTTTCCTTACTCAGCCCCCTGTTTAACCTCCTTCCTCCAACACTCCACATCCTACATCTGATCTAACCATCCTGCTGTAACATTCCGTTCTTTCCCCTTCCCTCATCGTTTCACTATTATTCTTTAACCCTGACCCTTTATATGCTTTGCCATAGTGCCATATGACCTCTGATGGCTGGCACATTTACCTTTTTAGGCATTAAATCAATCAATCATTACTAAGACATAAGAAATCAACACCTTTACTGGCAATCAAGTCACTCACCTCTCCCTCCCTCACCAGGCGGCTGTGTCCGGACATCATGTTCTTCCAGCGCGGGACTCAGTATCCCTGCGAGGTGATTGTGAATGACCCCGAGGTGGGAAGACTGCACCGCCGGGTGACCTACTCCTCCCTGGCGGCCATGGCGGTCACCAGGAAGGGTCTCGGCATCACCAAGGTACCAGGGCAGGGTAGAGGCTGTGGGGGAGAGTGAAGCTTAATCAGGCAGGGTAAGGAGGCTGTGGGAGAGAGGAGGGAAGCTTAATCATGATCTTGTAAAGCTTCCTACCTTAATTAATAAAAAAAAATCATACAAGTCAACATTATATAAGAGTCAAACACAACGATAGATAAAAAAATAGCTGATATTTGATAGTTGTTTAACCCCTTGAGACCCAGAACGTAATTTTCATAGTAATTTGGGTAGTATTAGACAATTTTTAGTGACTATAAGCAATATTTAATAGATATGACCTGTTTAGTACCCTTGACGACTAACTAATTTGGTATATTAAGTTACTTTTCGTTATTTTATGGCTATTAACAGATAATTTTTCATAGCCAAGGAAAGATCTGGGCGTGAAGGAGTTAATACTAAGATGAATCCTCTTCTAACTCCTATTCCTATATTCCTTTTATTCTGATCCTTACAAGCTATCTAATTATCATATATGTGCCGTGTTTCCAGATGGAGTCTTCTAACCGCAGAAGCACACAGACGGAGGACTACCACCCGCTGCCGCCCGGCTCGGAGGCACACTGGGAGGTGGTGGAGAGAATCCTGTTCATCTATGCCAAGCTGAACCCCGGCCAGTCCTACGTCCAGGGCATGAACGAGATCATCGGCCCCATCTACTACACCTTTGCCAACGACTCAAACTTAGCCTACAGAGGTAAGGGCCATCAACGTAGAAAATAAGGAAGCTACCTTTTAGCTTCCTTATTTTCTTATGTTCTTATGTGTCTGTCTCATGGCCTCTTGTAGCTTCCTTATTTTCTTATGTGTCTGTCTCATGGCCTCTTGTAGCTTCCTTATTTTCTTATGTTCTTATGTGTCTGTCTCACGGCCTCTTGTAGCTTCCTTATTTTCTTATGTTCTTATGTGTATCTCATGGCCTCTTGTAGCTTCCTTATTTTCTTATGTGTCTGTCTCACGGCCTCTTGTAGCTTCTTTATTTTCTTATGTTCTTATGTGTATCTCATGGCCTCTTGTAGCTTCCTTATTTTCTTATGTTCTTATGTGTCTGTCTCACGGCCTCTTGTAGCTTCCTTATTTTCTTATGTTCTTATGTGTATCTCATGGCCTCTTGTAGCTTCCTTATTTTCTTATGTAAAATGCTCCTTCTTTTCCGTGCAGAGAACGCGGAGGCGGACTGTTTTTGGTGCTTCATCGCCCTGATGGGTGAGATCCGAGACTTCTTCATCCGCACGCTGGACGAGAGTGCGAGCGGCATCGGGGCCATGATGGAGCGGCTCATGGCCAACCTGCGGCACCACGACCACCAGCTGTGGAACCGCCTCAGGGTGCAGGAACTCCGGCCACAGTTCTTCAGCTTCAGGTGCTTCCATAAGCCATAAAAGAGCTTCGGCTTCGTGGACCGTGGCTTGTATGGCTGTATGATTGATTATCAACATTGTTATATTACACTAAGCCAAATAAACCATCAAGTATTTGGTGGTCTTGTGCCTCAAAACATTAACTTGAGTGAAGCAGTCTGAGTTAGAGTGTTGACTTTTGACATTGTCCAACTTTCCGAGAGAATGATGTCTGCACAGAGCTTGGATACTTACAATGAGAGATGAGAGCTTACAATGGTGAAGTGTATAATAGTGATCATTCAGTAATATAACAGGAACTACCACGTGTAGGTCTCGCGGCCTCTTGTAGCTTCCTTATTTTCTTATGTTGTAATTCTGTGTTGGCCTTGCAGGTGGCTGACACTGCTGCTGTCCCAAGAGTTTGACCTTCCAGACGTGATACGCGTGTGGGACTCGCTGTTTGCCGATAGCCACCGCTTCGACACTCTCATCCACGTCTGCACGGCGATGATGGTGTACGTTCCCTTCCCTGGTTCACTGTCCTCGTCACTATCACTATCATTATCACTTGTCACTATCACTATCATTATCACTTGTCAATATTACCGTTACAAGCCATGTGAGCCAGAAACACGCTTGGCTGTGTAATGATTTGATGGTAGATTTGTAAAGCCGTCAAATAACAGTCAGTAAATACATAAAACACACAATTGCAAGATATATATTCTAGAATACTTCAAAATACATACTGCAGTTCAACAGAAAGCTTCATATTTTACGTTCCCTTCCCTGGTTCACTGTCTTGTCACTATGTCCCGTTATAAATCATGTGAGGCAGAAACACTTGGGTAAAAACATAAGAACATTAGAAAATCAGGAAGCTACAAGAGGCTGTGAGACCTCGGTTAACTCCCTTGAACATCTAACCAAAATGTAATTGAGATTTTTCTTTTCAGATTGCAAAGAGATGTTATGCTACAAAATGACTTTGGTTCCAACATGAAGATCCTGCAAGTGAGTTGTTGTCATGTTCTTACAACTTACAGCACAACACTTACAACATTTATATAACCCCTACTCCCATTCTCCCATCACACCTGGTACAATGTCTCTCCCCCCCACCACAATTACCCCTACTCCCTTCACCCCTTCCCTACTCCCCCATCACATCTGGTACAATGTCTCTCTCCCCCCCCACCAGCACTACCCTCCCGTTGACGTCCAGGCGCTGCTCAGCAAAGCCACCGAGCTGAAGGAGGGCGGTGACGGCGAGACACCCTGTGATCCCTCTCCCCCTGAGGACTCAAGTTGACCCCTGGAGGAAGACTGTGAGGCCAACCGGTAGTATTACTGTCCACGGCCACCGGGGAATGGCAGGTGATTTTGTTCTGCGTATATTATTGTTTGATTTAATGCCAAAAAGGGGGAAATGTGCCAGATATCAGAGGTCAAATGGCACTATTTGATTGCACTGTTGATTGATTTAATGCCAAAAAGGGGGAAATGTGCCAAATATCAGGTCAAACGGCACTATTTGATTGCACTGTTGATTGATTTAATGCCAAAAAGGGGGAAATGTGCCAGATATCAGAGGTCAAATGGCACCATTTGATTGCACTGTTGATTGATTTAATGCCAAAAAGGGGGAAATGTGCCAGATATCAGAGGTCAAATGGCACTATTTGATTGCACTGTTGATTGATTTAATGCCAAAAAGGGGGAATGTGCCAGATATCAGAGGTCAAATGGCACTATTTGATTGCACTGTTGATTGATTTAATGCCAAAAAGGGGAAGTGTGCCAGATATCAGAGGTCAAATGGCACACTGGCAAAGCATAAACAAGGGGAGGGGGCTATAAGAAATAGAATAGAGGGTTTTTCTATTGTTGTATTTAGTGACTTGCTATTCCCGGGTGGTGGGTTGTGGCCGAGATGTCTGGTTGGGTTGTCAGGTGGTGGTGGTTGTGGTTGGTGCGGTTGCCTGCCACACACACGCCTCCACTGTTGTGTTAGGGTTCTTCATTCCTTTGTGGCAAAACTTGAGCTTCTCGTCTCATGTGTCACTGATTTGTTGTCATCGGTTTATTTGGTGTCATAACCTATATATGTTTGGGCATCTTATACACAGATGTCTCAATGAATAGTCAAGATCATAATTGTATTCAACAAAATTAAGCTTTTTTTTTTCTTCTTCAAAGTTCAATTTTTCTAAATCTCTTGTTTTCTTTATATGTTTTTTAGGTATTTTTATTTATTATTCATTTTTCTTGTAGATTCATTTGCACAATTAGAAGATTTATTTTCCGCACAATCTCGCTGTGATTAATGAGAGTCTTGCAGAGGGACATCTAAGTGAATCTAAGTCTTTCAAATTGAGTTGATTATTTTCTCATTGTTAAGGTAGGCTTTTCTACTTCCTCAAGGGCTGTGATGACCCTCTCCTCCTCTCCTCCCTGCATCTCATCATCATCTCATCTCCCACCCTTGACCTCAGACACACACTCACACTCCTTCCCTCGTCACACAAACACTGACGGCAAAGATGGTACCGAAGAATCCTGGTTTGGGTACTTTGTTATACTGTATACACCTCACTAGTCTAATTTTTTAACGAGGCAAAAATTCCTTTCTATCTGAAGGTCTCATGCTTAAAATGATGCCTATGTTTATCTGATACTATGGTTAACTATGATAAAATACAGCTGAAATTTAGAAGCAGCGTAGTATTCCCTTCACCTGGCATCAAATACCAGGCAGTAAGCAGCAAGGGGGCAGGATTTTTCACCTCGTTAAAAAAAATAGACCATACTTCTCTACCCGTCTGTCCTGCCATGAGGCGCCTCTCATCCTATTCAGAACTCCTGCACACAACCTCATTGACCTGTTATTATTATTGTTATTGCCTGTACTGTTGGTGTGCATTGGGGGGGGGGGCGGGGCAGCGAGTTCATTTGTTATACAGTAATACTCCATTAATCCATCGCCTGGACTCCTCACAGGCTTGACTCATAATGTGAATACAATGCAAAGATATATGAGTTTACTGTCTGTCATAACTCACCATTTCACCAAGTGTTTGTCTTCAAGTTGATGTGTGTGAGTTACAGTCTGTGCATCACATAGAAACATCAACTGTCTGGTGGGGTTGCCATAACCTGATTGTTTCGTGAATTTCTCATCATATCACCCTGAAAATGGAATTAATGGAGTTTTACTCATATTTTTTCACGCACATATATATATTGCCTGTGTGCCACCGTGTGTAGTGGTTTGTGGTCATGATCATTCAGAATTATATTGACGTGTATTTCTACAAACTATGCTAGTGTTGTGATTTTTGTACCATTTTCTAAACCCGTATCACTCCAGCAGCATCAGAGAGGTTTGTGACCCGGCTTTCAGGTTTGTGGTTCAGAAAACTTTGCCTGATCAAGGGTTAGTCGCTTCCAAATTAGGACTATGTGATAAGATTCATCGGTAATGTGCACACACAGTCAGGATTTACACGCCACAGACCTAAAGCTCCCGAGATATTTTCTCATCCCGAGATTATCTGCGTCAACGTGCACTGGTGCAGGTCACCTCACACAACTGACTTCCGTGACATGGTGCTTTGAACGCAACGTCTCCTTATTGCTGTGTTAGCATGGCTAGCAGTGGTTTGTGATCTGTGCACAATGTTATGTGTGTCCTGTGGTGGGCACACAGTACTCACACAGCAAAGAGGAGCTGCTTTGCTGAGCCACTTTCCAGAATGTGAAGGTTTTCTATAGTGGAAGGCAACAACGCTTTGCCCTGTGTTGCCGAGCTTCCTTCCCGCCGGACACACGCTCGAGGAACAAAACCAAGGCACGGCGTGGATCTTGTTGTGACTTGCCATATCTTATGAAGCCTTGGCAAGGGCTTATGAGTCGGACATCCTTACAAACATGTTTATAAGTTACATTTGATGTGAGATGAAATCTCAATGTCCTGAATCAGAGCCGCACGGTCAGCTTGATGCTGTACAGTATAAGGCACAGTGTAAAGGTGACTGTGTATGTACATTTGTGATCGGTCGTCAGGTATGGAACTAGCAATAAATCTATTGATTTTGTACATGTGAAGATAATGTTTCCTCTTCCTATCTTTAAGCCCTTATATTTGTAGACAAATAAATCTATAATTTTCGTTCCAGAATAATTTTGAAATTTGATAAATATATGAGCAATAGCTATACCATGATGCACCACTCAGCATGCTGATAGCTTTGTCCAGTCTTTCAAGTATTCTCATTCATTTTGCTGCCATGTACAGCGTGGTCTGTGCTTCAGGCGGCTTGCAGGCCGCACATTGTGTCCCGCCAAAAAGAGGACATAATATTATATGGATAACTTGAGCAATGTTCAGGTAACTAAATCAAAGCGTCTTCTCGATAAAGTAGGCCTTAGCAGCACACACACAAATCCTGCTCAAGTGTGACGGTGACCCGACCCGTGCAGCAGCCACACCACTGCTGTGCTGTGCTGTGCTGTGCTGTGCTCCAAGATGTGTTGTGCTTCATGGATCAAGTTTTGTGTTTTGGAGTTCAAAGCCAAGGAGATCAAGACGAGCCACACGGCTTGTCAAGGAGTGACGGCAAGGCGTCATTACTTTGCCCTGGTAGTAATTGTAGATACGAGTTACTGTCACCTCACAACATTAGGGTTAAAAACCACTTGACTCCAGTACATGTATCTGTCTGTATGTGGCAGCCACTGTGACCCACGGGATGAGCAATGCCTGTGCCTGTGACCGTCAGACGCCCCATGTCAGGTGGTGCAGGTGTTGGCTGCAAATGTTACAGCTCTGCATGGTCGGCAGATAGGCACAGACAAGGTGCTTTTTGAATAGCATCACAAGGCACCGGATGCCTTGAGGCCTCCTTCTAGCACTCATCGGCACAGACCAACATTAGCAGGTAGGCTATGCAAGGCGTTCCCGTTGAAGAGCTTTGATAAATACTCCTTGATCTTAGGCTGACAGTATTTGTGACTACAAAAGTGTATTATTACCATTATGTTATGATTTACTTTTTTGATCAATTGTAATGTGCATTTGTGATTCCTAACTTTGCCATGGAAAGTATTCATGACAGCTTCTCAAGGGAGTGAGGCAGAAAGTGACCAGGAAATGTTGGTGCAGTTAGTTCAATGCTGGACACATTGTGGTGACGAAAGTGTGGCCACAACATTATTGATGCTTTGTTCACCAAGGTGCTGTGCTACATAACACTCTGATGCTTTGTTCACCAAGGTGCTGTGCTACATAACACTCTGATGCTTTGTTCACCAAGGTGCTGTGCTACATAACACTCTGATGCTTTGTTCACCAAGGTGCTGTGCTACATAACACTCTGATGCTTTGTTCACCAAGGTGTTGTGCTACATAACACCTCTGATGCTTTGTTCACCAAGGTGTTGTGCTACATAACACACTGATGCTTTGTTCACCAAGGTGTTGTGCTACATAACACACTGATGCTTTGTTCACCAAGGTGTTGTGCTACATAACACCTCTGATGCTTTGTTCACCAAGGTGTTGTGCTACATAACACACTGATGCTTTGTTCACCAAGGTGTTGTGCTACATAACACTCTGATGCTTTGTTCACCAAGGTGTTGCGCTTACATTGAGTCACCACTGTACTCTGATGCTTTGTTCACCAAGGTGTTGTGCTACATAACACACTGATGCTTTGTTCACCAAGGTGTTGTGCTACATAACACTCTGATGCTTTGTTCACCAAGGTGTTGCGCTATATAATGTCTTGGGCACAGGCTTGATTTCAAACACCTTCACTAACCTCCCCATGGTTTCTAATGTTGAGAGAGCACAAGGAACTCGTGATAAATGTACAAGTAATAAAGCAAAGTTCTTGGGAGAACAGAGTATGCTGTGAGAGACCAATTTGAAGTCCAATTTTTACATGCTGCAAACTGTATATTTTTTTAGAATGATGTAACTAGACTGTTGTTTTAAAATAATTAAACCTTTAATACTAAAGTTTTATATGATGCTCTAAGTCTAAGACATGCTACCACGTCATACTTTAAAATGTTGTACAATACAGTATTTCAGGCGCCTAGAACTGAAACGGCACAAGCGCCACTTTTAAAACACTGAGAAAAACGCAAACAAACCCCATTACAATATCTTCATTTGTTGCTGATTGACTTTGAAAACACTTTAGGTGCATTTTTTTCATTGATAAAAGTGGCGCTTGTGCTGTTTCATATCTTGATTTTCTTAGATTAAACTTTAAGCGCGTTTTTATCAGCTTTTTCAAAGTGGCGCTTGTGCCGTTTCAATTCTAGGTGCCTGATTTCTTCTGTTATGTGTAGGCCTACCCAAGGATGGATGCTGCGCTGAAATTCCTTAATATCCACTAAGATGTCCAATTACATGAACCAATGCCAGTTATTTTTATGTACGTACTATTAGAACGTTTACCACAACATTCTTGACTCTGCGCTGCCTAGCCATGATGACAGGCATGTTGTATGAGGGAAGCAAATCTACTTCAAAATGGGATAAACAGATCAACATTACTTTATGCAAATGATATCACAAAGTGTATAAATGCTCATGTTATGTTAAGTGTAAGAGGTGGAGAGGCATACTTATGGTAGTAGTGTTGGCTAATGCATTCAACCTGTGCTCAGAGCCTGGGGTGTCGCATGTGTGCTTGTATTCAGGGCTGTGATAACTACATATACCCGGAGCATATCAAGACAAGCAGTGCACACACACGGCAAAGTTCAATCAGAAGAAAAAACAATCTTATATATTTTTGGTTACCTTCCCATTACTCTAGATGACTGGTAAAGGTTGGACGCTCTTTTCTCTTGTCCTTTACTCGGCTGTCAATGATGATAGCCACAGCGTGCATACCTAGCCTGTACTTGCTGATGTGTAGTGATTCCTAACATAAAGAGAGAGAACTATGTGTGCTGTTTACCTCATGACTCCTTCAATAATTATGCAGGACCTACACAGAAAACCCTTTCTAAATCAAGCCCGTAGTATAGTATTCCTAGGTTTTATTAAGTACTTTGACAATCGCATGGGTGGCGCAAATAGGGATTAATAATAATATTACTATTACTGAAAAGTGAAAATACTAATACTGATCATTGTATTGAAGTAATGATTAATCTAGCAATGCCTGTCATATGTTTATGTCTTGTAGTAAGTTTTGTCTAATTCCTGACTTAAGGAATATCTGGAAGTATCATGTCATTGTGAATTAGCTAAAATAGGGACTTCTAATCATTGTAACTGAAAACTGATTCGTGTTCAGCATGCCCGAAAACTGCTAGGAACAAATTTTCAAACAAATCTATTTTTCAAAAAAATTGCAAATTTTGCAAGGCTTGCAAAATTTGCAATATTTTCTGGGAATGTTCAGGGAAACGGTTGGATGTGATTCTACCCAGGTCTGCCCCCAATAAGCTTGCATTAGAGAGAGTTTACTGCATAACAATTATATCGCCCCTTCTCCAAGCAATCACATCAACACAAATGGCTTGTCAATTACAAATACAAGGCATTCCAAGGTGACACACTGAAATATAATGAACAATAAATTTTATTACATAACAATGTTTTATATCTGTGATGAAGTGATACATAATGAAATAAATAAACACCCTACATGTTACTTGCTCTACGGGGCCAGGAAATATGCACTGCCCTGCCCTGAGTGTTACGGCGGCACACTGCTAACGGAACACTGCAGCAGGAAGCCACCACACCTTCACCCCTTCACACCCACGTCATTTCCATTGTAATTTGACCACCATTAGACAGTTTTTAGTGATTATAAGCAATATTTTATAGATATGACCTCATTTTGACCTGTTTAGTATCCTTGTCGACTACCTAGTTTGGTATATTCAGTTAGTAATTTTATGGCTCGACAACATACATTTTTTTATAGCAAAGGAAAGATCTGGGCGTGAAGGGATTAATTAAACTTGCCGTGCACCACATCACCACACCACCACCACGAACACCCACTGGAGGTCGAGTCCACACCACCACCACGAACACCCACTGGAGGTCGAGTCCACACCACCACCACGAACACCCACTGGAGGTCGAGTAATGGTGCACAGACAACTAACAGCCACACCACACACACACACCACACACATAACTCGGTGGTGGTGATGGTGTGTGGTGTGTGGTGGTGGTGGTGGTGGTGTGGCCTGGTGTGTGGTGGTACTGTGGTTGTGGTGTGTGGTAGTGTGGCCTGGTGTGTGGTGGTGTGGTGGTGGGTGGTGTGTGTGTGGTGGTTGTGGTGTGTGTGGTGGTGGTGTGGCCTGGTGTGTGGTGGTGGTGGTCAGGTGGTGTGGCCTGGTGTGTGGTGGTGGTGGTGTGTGGTGGTGTGGTGTGGCCTGGTGTGTGGTGGTGGTGTGGTGATGTGTGTGTGGTTGTGGTGTGGCCTGGTGTGTGTGGTTGTGGTGTGTGGTGGTGGTGTGGTGATGTGTATGTGGTTGTGGTGTGGCCTGGTGTGTGTGGTTGTGGTGGTGTGGCCTGGTGTGTGGTGGTGGTGGTGTGGCCTGGTGTGTGGTGGTGGTGGTGGTGTGGCCTGGTGTGTGTGGTTGTGGTGTGGCCTGGTGTGTGGTTGTGGTGTGACCTGGTGTGTGGTGGTGTGTGGTGCTCCCTTGTTAGTGTTAGTTAGTTCTACAGCTCATAAAATCCTAACGCTAAAATATTTATGAGGGCAAACAAGCTGGTGTGAGTGATCAGCACTGCATGAGTGTGGGGTCAAGGAAGCAACACGGGTAATCACTTTGTCTTTGGCTCAGCTGAACTAGATGCATAGGATTGACACATTCCTTTATCAGACAAAGGAAAAGCATCCCTCTTAAGAGTTAAGTAGACGCTACATTACTGAAGAGATCCTACAGTACACACACCCTACACCTTGCTTCACCCTAACCTCTTGTTAAACTGTACCGTCAATAACACTATAGTCGCCAGGCGCCATATTTTACGAATTTTAGCATCACTACAAATTTGTATGTGCCACTGAAGACACGTACATAATATAAACTACCGTGCATGCCAAGGAAGGTAGACAGGAGGGGTCTCTGTATCAGAACAAAAATAGTTTCGTCCCCCAAAGGAAGTTCGGTGTTCATCTGAAAATTTACTGTTATGTATAAAGGGAGTCTGTATCCCTTTAGCAATGAGAGCCTGCATTGAGGGCACCAGTATACACTTACCGAGCACTGGACACTAGGCAGGGCACCAGGGAAGGCCGTGACACTTGCGGGACGCCACACTGACACACGCAGGCGAAGGTTTTTATAACACACACATACACACAACACACAACCCTTTCAGCTTCCACAAAACATTTTTAGCCATATCTTCTGTCCACTGACCCGTTATAAGTTCCTTTCAGTCACTGCCACATCACGAATACTTCTTGCAATAGGTGGATAGTTACGTTCACTGGATGGTAAGGGAGGAACGCACAATAAGGAAGTTAAATGAAGAGCGTTCGGGGCTTCGGGCCATCAGCTAACTGTCGACAAGGTACAAATGGCTGTCGCTGAAGATCCAAATAGAGAGTGCGGGGCTATCAAGTCTTTTGTTTTAAGTTCTGTTTCACCTATAACACTAATGCATAGATTACTTTCCAGTCTCTACATTAATTTGATGCCCAATTAGTAACTTTTTCTCTCTGTATGACTGTATCGTTCCAATTTTAAGTATTTCTACCGCCGAAGGAAGTACTTTTTTTCCCTCCCTGTCTGACGAATAGAAGCGCTGGGAGAAAAAGTTTATGTTTGGCATTATATTAGTGTAGAGAACGGACGGTAACCATTATGTATTAGGTGAAATAGATATGATAGGAGTTGATAAGCATGATTATTGACTAAGGTGACGATAGGAACGAGTAGAAGTGAACCTACGAAGCGATTCAAAGCGTCAGAGATAACCAATGAAGAACTTGACCAGTCCTCTTGCAAAAAAAAAACGTAAATTTCGCCCCAGCCCAACTTGTTATAAACCGACGATAGGAGTGTAAAATCATACTATACTTGGTTCTTGGTGTTGGTATAAGGATTGTGAAGATCTATTCGACCCTATTACGCCCTGGGAATTATATTATACAGCCTTTTGATAGGTAGGTTTAGCAGTTACCATCTCCCCCTCTCCCCTACCCTAGATAACACTATAGTCGCCAGTCATTTGCCACTGCACTAATATCGCCAGGCATAATATATTACGAATTTTAGCATCACTACAGACAGACTTTCATGTGCCACTGATGACATGTAGTGTGATGTACATAATATAAACTACTGTGTATCATCTTCAGTGGCACATACAAATCAGTAGTGATGCTAAAATTCGTAATATATTGTGCCTGGCGACATTAGTGCAGTGGCAAGTGACTGGCGACTATAATGTTATCTACGGTACATAGCATGGTGTACGTACTGAGTGATCTCCTCTGTACAATGAACACTGAAAGACACATTTAGTACTTTGACACAGCTACTACTAGGCTACTATGGACATTATATCTATACACTGATGATGATGATGGTGATGATGATAATGATGCTGTAATGACCACGGTGGTGATGATGCTAATAATGATTCATGTGATGTGATGTGATGATGTGAGGGTAAGTTAGACGTACCGCAAAAAGTAATAGATAGATAGATATATGTATGTATGTATGAGAAAATATAGTTTGTTTATATATGCATATAGGTAACACTGCTTAGTGAGAGAAAGAGAAAAAAGAATAATATTAGACTAACTTCCTCTCTGGTTTTTCCCTATAAAGGTTTTTTTCTCTTGACCAAAACCAAAACACCTTGACACAATACGGTCAATAATAAAAACTATAAGGAATGATCACCACAATCCATCTGACAGTCATGAAAGCGGAAGATCATTTGCTAATCTTCCCACGTGTCCATCTGTCAATGTTTCTTTAGCGACACGAATCAGATTCAAAACAAAACGGACTAGAATGACAGAGCTGCTTGGTCTTGCCTGGAGATCGATGTCAGTGTTGGATCTCAACCACATGAGAATGACGTGAGTCTTGGTCTTGGGTCGGGTCTGGGGGATCGGCACATGGGTTCATGGGGGATTGGTGGCTCAGAGAGAGAGAGAGGAGACGAAGAGGAGAGAGCAAGAGTCAGTAGAGAGAGAGAGAGGAGCGACGAGAGGAGGCGAATCGGGTCTGGAGAGAGAGAGGAGAGAGGAGAGAGAGAGAGAGAGAGAGAGAGAGAGAGAGAGAGAGAGAGAGAGAGAGAGAGAGAGAGAGAGAGAGAGAGAGGAGAGAGAAGAGAAAGGGGGGAGGGATAGGAACTGCATGAGGATTAGGGCAAATCTAGAATGACAGAGAGAGAGAGAGAGAGAGAGAGAGAGAGAGAGAGAGAGAGAGAGAGAGAAGAGAGAGAGGGAGAGGAGAGAGGATAGAAAGAGAGAGGAGAGAGTGAATAGAGATGAGAAGAGAGAGAGAGAGAGAGAGAGAGAGAGAGAGAGAGAGAGAGAGAGAGAGAGAGAGAGAGAGAGAGAGAGAGAGAAGGAAATATCAGGACACTTAGAATAATGCATGCATAATTTTGAAGGCGTACATTTTATGAGACAAAATGTATTATTAAGACCACTATTAACAACTGACCGACGCTGTGAGGTCTGAAGGAGTACATAAAGTGGAGGTCGATGCTTCTTGCCAGGGAACCATTCATGTCCTGTAGGGCGCGGTCCACTCCTGAAGAAGGGAAGAGAGAAAACATAATGAGAACATAAGCACATAAGAAAATAAGGAAGCTACAAGAAGCTGTGAGACCTACACGTGGTAGTTCCTGTTACTTAACACTACCTACATCCACCTTTCATCCCCATCCATGAAATTATCCAGCCTCCTTTTAAAACTCCCTATTGACTCCGCACTAACTACCTAAACGTCCTAACGACACAGAAACCCTTAAAAAATATAATTCCCGGTCGTTTAAGAAGTAACTAGTTAAAAAGATTCATTCGGGTGTTTCGACGCTGCTTCATTTGACCGAAGCAATGAAACAATTAGCTGCAATATTAATGGTTCTTGTTTTCATTCGTTTAAATATACGCTAAACACATACTGACATTGACGGGAATCGAACGCGGGTCTGAGAGAGAGGAGAGAGAGAGAGAGAGAGAGAGAGAGAGAGAGAGAGAGAGAGAGAGAGAGAGAGAGAGAGAGAGAGAGAGAATGACTGGCGGATGGTTTGGAGAAAGGGTGAATGGGAGAGGAGGGAGGGAGGTAAGGAAGGGAGAGAGAGAGAGAGGGAGGGAGGGAAGGAAGGAAGGAGCTGTTGTCTGACAGGGTAAGTTCAGGGAGGAGGCTGTCGAAAGTGATAACGATCTCTTCCTTAATTGTGGTCGATTAGCTCAGGCAGTGACGGGAGCAAACACTACTAACGAGGGAGGAAAGGGTGACGGGCGGGGCAGAGAGGGGTGGGGCGGGGCCGGCGTGAAAAAGGGAAGAGAGGAAAGGAACAGAGTTATTTTTTTTGGGGGGGGGGAAGGTATGTGTTGATGGTAGTAGGTGAGCGATAGTAGAAGTAGGAGTAATAGTAGTAGTAGTAGTATAAATTGTGGTAGTAGTAGTAGAAGTAGTAGTAGTAGTAGTAGTAGTAGTAGTAGATGAAAACAATAAATTCCGCTTAATATAAATAATCTCTAGCTCCCATAACATAACTTCAGCAGTACTCAGTGGGGCTTACAGTTGGTTTTGTAAATTAAAAACCTATATTCCCTAAAACTAAATAGATAAAAGTTAACGTTAAGAATGTTAAAAATATGTAGTCACAGTGTACTAGAAGTGTCGTTTGTTTTATTTTAGTTACATATAGTTGTATTTCGTTGTTGTTTTTATGCATGAGTATTGGACAACGGACAAGCCTTTTAATCACATTGTCTCCCTGAATGCACCGTGACGCACTATTACACACACACACACACACACACACACAGTACTGGATTTGCAAGGTAGACGGAAGCAAAATCTGATTAGCGTGGGCGGTGCAGGTGTGGTAATTGGCAACATTTGGAGTGCGGGGAAAATGTGCACCGCGCCTCGGGAAGGAAGTGTGACGCGTCCTGCCTCGGAGGACCTGTTGTGGCTGTGGTCAAGTTTATGTGCCGTGGAGAATGTTATGGTGCTGAAAGGTGATTATGTGCAATGAATGTGCTGTGTGTGTGTGTGTGTGGTGTGTGTGTGTGTGTGTGTGTGTGTGTGTGTGTGTGTGTGTGTGTGTGTGTGTGTGTGTGTGTGTGTGTGTGTTTACATATCACGCCTTCTTCCTTCCTCCGTCAATACATTCATTACAGACACACGCGTGAAATATTTGAATTCACTTACACATCTATTTTTTCCTCTCTCTCTCTCTCTCTCTCTTCTCTCTCTCTCTCTCTCTCTCTCTCTCTCTCTCTCTCTCTCTCTCTCTCTCTCTCTCTCTCTCTCTCTCTCTCTCTCTCTCTCTCTCTCTCTCTCGTTCTCGCTATTCGTTACGTATGGATTCATTACTTTATTCAGTGCAGATACAGCTTCGTTACTGATCTATACATATAAATAAAAAAAGCGTTCAACATTTTCCCCGCTGTGCCTCGCGCGTTACATTTAGTTTACGCGACGAAATAAAACGAGATGACGTGAATTCTTAATATTGCAGCAATCATCAGCAATTAAGTAATTTTCTATGACATCGGCACTTTCCACCTTTGCTTCCTATCTCAGGTGGGACGGTGGGGGGCGGTGTGTACAGGTGTGTGGGGAGCATATTCCCGTTCTCTATGCGAGTAGGTGGTTTCCGAGTGAAGACACCTGGCTGTAGCTCCGAAACTAACCATAGGATCTTCTCGAAAATATCCTCATTGTGATTCCCACGCAAAGTTACCACAATTTGACTAGGAAAACCTAACCTAGCCTTTCTGTAACCTAACGTAACCTAACCTGACGTGTTCAAGAGTAAACGCCACATACTCTTCCAGAAAACGGGACTATACGTGCGGGGAGGGTCGCCGCCGCCGCACAGTGTCGGGCAGCGCCGCCGAGCCTCGCCGATCTCTGCGCTCGCCGCCGCGCCCTCGCCCTCTTCATTACTGCATCAAAATTGAGTCAGCCGACACGTGCCTCTCAATGGCCGGGAAATTGAGTCACGTGACAATGTTGGGCCAATCACGCGCCATTCATCAGTAATTACGTCACCGTGGCACGTGCAGTATCAAAAATGAAATGGAAAATATCTATACGAGGTGGGTGGCGTGCAGATTCCTCTCCCCCTCCTCCCTCCCTACTTTAGCTCCTCTTTTCCCTCCCTCCTCCCTACCACGTCTCCCTGCCCCACACATCCAGACTCGATCACCTAAACACACAGCCATCACGCCTGTCACCCCGTCACGCCTCCTGCCCTGCCGTCACCCCGTCACGCCTCCTGCCCTGCGTTGCACCGTCTCTGCTCTCACCTTGTTGCTGCTTCTTAGAGGACATGTGTTTCTTCTGCCTGGCGCGGGAGTTTTGGAACCACACCTGCGTCACCCGCTTGCTCAGGCCCGTCAGCTGCGCGATCCTCTCCAGGTCTTGACTGTCGGGGTTGGAGTCGATCTGGAAGTTAGCTTGAAGCACCTGCAGCTGCTCGTCCGTGAAGGTGGTCCTCACGCGCTTGCTCTTCCTCTGGCTGCCCTCCCCGTCTGTGTTCTCTGTGCGGCGGAGGGAACACACGTCACTATCTCTGTCTGTATGTCTGTCTGTCTGTTCTTCTGTCTGTACTAATGTCTGTCTGTCTGCTCTTCTGTCTGTACTAATGTGTATGTCTGTCTCTGAGCGATAAGATACATGTGTGCATATTTGTGGTTGGTTATTGGTTATATTTGGTTATATTTGAGATCATGATGAAAGCAGTCTCTGTAATGCAGAAATATATAATTTTGGTAGTTGCATCAATGAAGGGCGGTAGCAGTGGTAGTAGCTCTAACGGTAGCAGTAGTGGTAGCAGTGGCAACAGTAGTATAACAGAAACACTGGTAGCTCCACCACCATGAATAAAGGAAAAGTCAAGTCAAAAAGTAAGTTGTACATGACACATTATCAAAATATGACCAAGAAATCGGATGGTGTTTGCGGGGAGCGGCGGAGGCAGGAGCAAGGAGCGAGGAGGCAGGGAGGCAGGAGCAAGGAGGCAGGAACAAGGAGCAAGGAGGCAGGAGCAAGGAGGCAGGGAGGCAGGGAGCAAGGAGGCAGGAGCAAGGAGGCAGGGAGGCAGGGAGCAAGGAGGCAGGAGGCAGGGAGGCAGGAGGTAGGAGGGGTTGAGGCCGGAGCGACACAGGTGATCGGGCAGCGGGCGGCGCCGGCAAGGATCAATAAGACGCTTCATAGGGCGGAGGGGGAGGGGGAGGGGGAGGGGGAGGGGGAAACAAGGGTGGTCTGGGGAGGGCTGTGGGTGGCTGGAGGGCAGGCAGGGAGGCAACATGTCATGGGTGGGTATAGCATGGGCGGGGGTAAGTAATGGTGAGGGTGAAGCACTGCCGAAATGTTCCTCCCGCCGCCATGGGCACCTGACACTCACCGTCATTGCTTGTCGCGCCGCCCTCGATGGACTCGAGGTAGTGCTGCTTGCACAGCACGCGGCTGTCGTGCAGCGCGAACTCCTCGCCGGTGCTGAGCTGCCGCTTGCAGGCGTCGCAGGCAAAACAGGCGAGGTGGTAGACGCGGTCCCGCGCGCGGCGCACCCAGTCCGCGGCGCCGATGCTGCGGCAGCACTTGGCGCACCGCGCACCAAAGTTCCTGTAAAGAGGAAGGCAGGAGGTGAGGAGGAGGCAGTGCCGAGGCTGAAGAGGAAAATGAGAAGACTTCACAAAGGATTAGACAATTCTGATTCATCCCCAAGCGTCCCTGCACCACCAACATCAAACACCGCGAGGAAGGCACCGCGGCACGAGACCCATACATGCACTATCGGCCTGCAGCGGTGCCGAGTGCCGACCAGCGGCAGCCAGCGGCGACCAGCGGTCCTGCATGAGCGGCGCGGCACCGCCGGTCACAATGGTACAGTATTATACGCGTTTTAGCGGTTACCCGGGGAAGGATAACACCACAGCCGCCCTGATGGCAGACATTAGTCACCAGGGATCGACATGTGGACGCCCGCACGTCTGAACACCGAGCACACGTGAGACAGGCATTGGGGGAAATCCTATATATAGGCCTCTCCGGTCAGACAAGACATATTTCACGATTCACCCACACAACGGAAGCACTTGAGGCCTATACAACACACACACACACACACACACACACACACACACACACACACACACACACACACACACACACACACACACACACACACAATGCTACAATGGTATCGAGTGCTTGGCGTCAATACACACCAATTACCGCGGAGGCCCACCGGCGGGTCTCTGCGCCATCGAGCGGCGAGGAAGGAACGCGGGAACACGTAACTCTAGACAGGCATTGCGGCGCGTTCCCCGCGGCGGTGGTTTTCTTAACTCCTTCTATTAAAATATTCAACCTGACATTCCTTTCAATTGTCATTATTATTATTGTTATCATCATTATTACCATTATTATTATAATTTTTTTTTAATTATCATTATTATCATATCATCATCATTATCATTATCAGACTTAGTATTGGAGGCAGAGTTCAGATGCTTTACATTTAAGTCTAGCAAATGAATCACTTTGGACAATTATCGCGGCAGAGTTAATTCTCATGTGATAAAATTAATGACCTATGATATTTCTGATACTATAGAGTTACAGCCATGCCATTACTCTACAGCTGAAGAAAAGGCGTGAACAAGAAGAAGAAGAAGAAGAAGAAGAAGAAGAAGAAGAAGAAGAAGAAGAAGAAGAAGAAGAAGAAGAAGAAGAAGAAGAAGAAGAAGGGGAAGAAGAGGGTGGAGGGAGGAGCTTAATGAAAAACATTTCCATAGAGATAAAAAAGAACAAAAAAAGAACAAGACTTTAAGCGAGACCATCTTCAGTGTGTGTGTGTGTGTGTGTGTGTGTGTGTGTGTGTGTGTGTGTGTGTGGTGTGTGTGTGTGTGTGTGTGTGTGTTTTACAAGGCTCATAATCAAAAGACAATAGATGCACACACACACAGAGGGGGGGGGAGGGGTGACACACACAGAGAGGGGGGGGGAGGGTGACACACACAGAGAGGGGGGGGGGGTGACACACACAGAGGAGGGGGGGAGGGTGACAATACCTCCTGGATACCTTCAAGAAAAAGAAAAAAAAAACCAGAGGAGGAAGATAAGGAGACAAAACAAAGCTACACAAACCAACAAAAGAAACATTAGTTAAAACGACACACCCAAAATAAAAAATAAATAAAAAAAACAAAGCACCAAAATTACACTAAACTAAAAAACAAACAAAAGATAAACAAGAAACACGTTAAAGAAAAATATATTAATAAATAGGTAAAACACACACACACACACACACACACACACACACACACACCACACACACACACACCTTATAACCAGTCGTGTCATCCCTAACTAAGTAAACACAACTCTACCTTTACTAACCACACCTGAAAAACCTTAATTACTCACTTGCCCCCTTCACCTAACACTCCAACACTCCCCTACCATAAACTACAAGTCCTTGAGTACCCCCCCCCACACACACACACTCAAGGGCTCACCACCGGCCGCCCTTCACGCCCTTATTGTCATCAGTGTCCCTAAACAAGAGTCCGAGGCAGGGGCGGAGAGCAAAGGCGCCGCGTCAAGGGCCTGCCGGGCGGGGTCAGGGGCTTCGCGGGATAATATTTCACTTCGTTAGGTTTAAGCGGACAGGGGGATGGTGACTCGGCAACGATGGGGTGGTGATTAGGACGCGTTTTTCCCCCTCCACCCCTCCTCCCCCTCCCCTTACCCTCCCCTTCCCTCCCACCTCCAAGCCCTGTGTGTGTGTGTTTGTGTGTGTGTGTGTCATTCCATATGCATAGCAGGCCAGCGACTAGACGTTCCTACACACTCTTAATAAAAGGCATTATTAGTCTGATTTCACTATATACGTCCATTGTTACTACTACTACTACTACTACTACTACTACTCCTACTACTCCTACTACTACTACTACTACTACTACCACTACTATACAGCTTCAACAAGGACCAATGCTACCAAGAAAGAATTACATGGAAAGAGAGAGAGGGTAAAAATGATACGGTGGAAAAAAACTAAAAATGATGACTATAATAACAAATAAAATCAATAATAATGGCAATAATTAAACAAAAATAATATGGAAACCAGAGAGGGTATTGAAGAAGACGATAAGTAACACGAAGGAGGAGGAGGAGGAGGAGGAGGAGGAGGAGGAGGAGGAGAAGGAGAATTAAGACAGAGATACTATAGGAGGAGGAGCAGGAGGAGGAGGGAGGAGGAGGAGGAGGAGGAGACGAAGAAGGAGAATTAAGACAGAGATACTATAGGAGGAGGAGGAGGAGGAGGAGGA
>JACEEZ010012565.1:5000-10000 GCA_016584305.1 Chionoecetes opilio | reverse complement strand
TCTCTCTCTCTCTTTCTCTCTCTCTTTCTCTCTTCATCACATGACAAGATAACTGCAAATTTGCGTAAAAATAAATCCTAATAACTTAACTTTGATCTCTAGAGTTTCCTTTCGAACGCGACTCGAATAAAAAGGCTTCAGAGACATTTTTCGATCCCTTAGAACCGACCATCGTGAATCAGCTATGACGAACAAAGGAGATAATAAAATAAATATGAGAATACCTATCCAGATTAGACTGAGACCTGAAAATGTTCTTCCCTTCCTTCTCTCGTTCTTGTTCTTGAATTGTAAAAGTTCGAGGAGAAAAATTTTGGGTGACAAGAATCGTACATTTCATACATTAAAAAACATAGAAATAGACAACCAAGTTAAGTATTACCATTATATATCATTATCATTACTATTATTATTATATTTACTATTATCATCATCACTTGGAGGTCACCCGTTGCAGACAAGACAAAAAAAAAAAAAAAAAAAAAAAAAAAAAAAAAAAAAAAAAAAAAAAAAATTGAAGGCATGTGGTAGTCATTCTTTAACCAGTGTTGCCAGATGCCTCCATAAGCAAGGGGGGGAGGGGGGAGGGGGGAGGGGGAGGGGGAAGGAGGGTAAGGGGGGTCAGGGTGTAGGAGCGATAGATTTGATAAGAGTCACAGATATAATCACAGACTCATTATTTAAAGTGTCCGCTGCATTTTCATTTTGACAAGAGAGAGGCGGGAACTGTTCTGTGGCGTGGCTGCAGTCTCCTCTATCACCACGTTTTATTACCTCTCTCTCTCTCTCTCTCTCTCTCTCTCTCTCTCTCTCTCTCTCTCTCTCTCTCTCTCTCTCTCTCTCTCTCTCTCTCCACATCACTATCAAAATAACAAAGAACAATAACAATGGAATACTAAAATACATAAGGAAGTAATTTATATCAAAGCAAACAGTAACTATTTGCTTATTAGGTTCCCATTCCACTTCAAAAACAATAATGAAGTTGGGGTCATTCTGTACAAAGTTTTCCTTCCTCCATAACTATTTCTATATATACCAACACTTTTCGTTTCGCATTTTCTTCCTTAATTCGTATCAACCCTTCCTTCCCTCCCTATACCTTCACCTGTCCCTTATATACACTCACCTGGTGTAGTCTGTCTTGCAGTACATATAATATTTCTACCAACACTCATTTTTCCCTCAATACAGTATGTTCTCCCTATATTTTCCGATGCACCCTGCCTGCCCTCCGTCCCATATCTGCCCTTTATTTTCTGACCCACTATTCCTGTTCTCCCCTTCCCCCGTCCCTTATCAGCCCTGGCTCTATATATACACTCACCTGGTGTAGTCCGTCTTGCAGTAGACGTTGTGGTCCCTGATGAAGCAGGAGGGCTGGCGGTCGAGGGCCAGCTGACACACGCAGCACCGCAGGCACGTCTGATGCCACGAGCGGGAGTTGACACGCAGCAGGAAGCGGTCGCCGATCACGTCCCGACACCCCTGACACACCTCGCCGCAACCCTGCGACGCCACCACCGCCAAGCCCACGCTGTCACCGCGGGAAGGCGACACCCGCTCGCGCTGTGGGGAACAGGCAGGCGTTCAGGCTGGGAGGCGGACGGGGAGGGAGGGAAGGGAGGAAGGAGGAAGGGAGAAGGAAGGAAGGAAGGAAGGAAGGAAGGAAGGAAGGAAGGAAGGAAGGAAGGAAGGAAGGAAGGAAGGAAGGGACACTACACTAAGAAATTCCAATGCATGAAAGAGGATATTGAGTGAGATGAAAACAAGAAGTAATGATGCATAAATATAGACATGGTACCACTGTTACACGACACAGGTGGAGGCGTTGTGACCCGCGGCGAGGTCACACCCGTCACAGCCTCAAGGTCACGCCCGTCACAGCCTCCAAGCAACACAACACACACATCAATCATCATTACCATGGTCTACAACTCAAATACTCATTGGCGTGATATCCAGAAGCCAAACCCTCCATGTTAACACCCTCGTCAGCCTGTCATCCCCGCCTCACCCCGGCAGTGATGACCACCAGGCCCCAACACCCCGACGCGTCACCTCCACCCGGAGATCTCCCCGCCGGGACGCCCCTGCGGCTGGCCGGGTGGCGCGCCCCCCGGGACGTGACGCATGAAGAGCTGAGTGCGTCCTGCCGCGCTTATTACTCTAATAATCACCTGGACATTGTCTTGCCGCGCCTCGGAGCAGCGCCAGGACACGCATCTGCATACCGAGGTGCGGCGCCCGTGCCTTATAGCCACAACCCTATACCCCCGCAGCCCGCAGCCCCGCACACCTGCTGGCGGGGCGGGGCGACGACCCTGGCACGCCACCACGGTAACTTGGGCGGCATCTCCAGCACAGTGGCCCTGCACCGGCGGAGACCAGTGCCGCCCGATAGCTCCTCGACATTACATGCAATGCAGACTTCACAATACCGTCCAGACAAGCCACCACACGAGCCTCACCACACCAACACCAACACCACACCACCAGAAGGTCTTACGTGACTCGAGTGAGTTGAGGTACAAATGGTGGTAGCGGTAGAAAGTGGTAGTAGTTGTTAGCGATGGTAGCGATGGTGGTAGTAGAGGTATGTACAGGTGGTGGTGGTGGTGGTGGTGGTGGTGGTGGCAGGTGTAGTGGTTGTGTGCCTGCCAGGTGGTCGCTGCTAATGGTCCCCTGGTAGTCACCGTATTAATTAACATCTCTATGACCCGCTGTGGCACTTCATCATACTTATTACTACTCTCTCTCTCTCTCTCTCTCTCTCTCTCTCTCTCTCTCTCTCTCTCTCTCTCTCTCTCTCTCTCTCTCTCTCTCTCTCTCTCTCTCTCTCTCTCTCTCTCTCTCTCTCTCTCTCTCTCTCTCTCTCTCTCTCTCTCTCTCTCTCTCTCTCTCTTTTAACTTTTATCTTGCCTCGTTTTCTCATTTGTTTTTCATTTTCTTCATCTTTATTATCTTCGTCATTCTTAATCATTCTTCTTTCATTCTTTATCCTTCCCTTCTATCTTATTTATCTTTTTAAGTCTACCTTTATCTCCCCTCTTCCTGTTCCTCCTCGCTTTCTTCCTATCCTATACGGGGGTCGACGGAATGAGGGGAAGACGCCGAGGGGAAAATCAAGAGGTGCAGCGCGACGTAATTTTATCTGAGGGGAACGAGCAAGACAATGAGTGAAATAATGCAACAAGAAAGAATGACACACACACACACACACACACACCACCCACACACACAAGTGCCGTGACAATAGGTGAGGTGAGTAGAAGTGACTGTCATATAGAAAGGGGGTGACATGAGTGGGGGGGGGTGTCACGTTGAAAAAATATGACGTGAAATAGACATAAAAAAAGGATTGAGGTGTGAAAATGCTTATAAGAGAGAGAGAGAGAGAGAGAGAGAGAGAGAGAGAGAGAGAGAGAGAGAGAGAGAGAGAGAGAGAGAGAGAGAGAGAGAGAGAGAGAGAAGAGAGAGCCCACCTCCCTCAACTGGCGGCACAAGATCAATATGCCTCCCTCTCCCCTCTCCTCCTCCCTTACCCTATAGCAAACTGGATCCACTAATTCTAATTTGATTTTCCGCACGGGTCTGTGGGGCGCGACGGGTGGGGGGGTGGAGGGTGGAGGGGTGGAGGGGGTGGAGGGGATGAAGGTGGGGGTGTTCTGCTCACGCTTTGTCTCTCGGGCCCAAAAGATCCCTGTGGACAAGACTGGAAGGCAAAGCAGTTTCAGAATGACGACAAGGAGAGATTTTTTTTTTTTTTTCTTAAGTCTTTGTCGTTGCAGCTTCGAAGGCAAAGAACATACGCATGAATATTCTTTTGAGAGAGAGAGAGAGAGAGAGAGAGAGAGAGAGAGAGAGAGAGAGAGAAGAGAGAGGAGAGGGGAGAGAGAAAAGAGAGAGAGAGAGAGAAGAGAGAGAGAGAGAGAGAGAGGAGAGAGAGAGAGAGAGAGAGAGAGAGAGAGAGAGAGAGAGAATACAGAGAAATATATAAAAAGTGACATTCTCCCTGGTTGTGAATTCTTCTCCAAGGTTTAAAGGTTTCCCTCTCAAAGAGAAAAATAGATAAAGAAAAATTGTAGACTAGGGTGCGAGTAATTGAATTAATACACCATCGTTTACTTCTGTGAGGGAAGGAAGGGAGGCGCGGCGAGGCTCTGGGAAGGAAGGGAGGCGCGGCGAGGCTCTGGGAAGGAAGGGAGGCGCGGCGAGACTCTGGGAAGGAAGGGAGGCGCGGCGAGACTCTGGGAAGGAAGGGAGGCGCGGCGAGACTCTGGGAAGGAAAACACTAAAAATAAAGGAAAGCAGATTTGGAATCGTGAGAACTATTTTGTTTGCAGTGTTTTGCCTTTCTCTTTATTTATAAAAAAAATGTTAACGTGTGACCGCCAGACGAGGGCCAGGCCTTGTCTATCTTGCATCACACGACTTACTACCCAAAGTCGGGCACTGTTTGCCAGGCTGGGTGCTTATATACGTTTAAGAAAATAACTATTTCTGGCTTTTAGTCGTGCCGTCGGTCAGCGGGTCGGGGCTGCAGGCCAGGCAGCCGCCAGCCCGGCAAGGAGAAAACAGATCCTGCGTATCCTCCCAGAGCGGACAATGGCCGCCCAAAAAAATAGCGACACATACATAACAGGCGCTGAACATACTCATTATTCACATCAACATGCAGGCGGCAGCGCGGCCCCCCAGCGTGCCGCGGCGGCAGGGGGCTGAGGGGTGGCAGGGGAGGGGGGGCGGGAGCGTGGCGCCCCCGTGGGCTTTACGAGGCAGTAAAAGATGTCAGTGAGGGGTCGGCGGGGCTGCGGCGGCCTGGTCGTGGCCATTTCACGGAGGCAACAGCGGTCGCGTCGAATAAACATGCCCGCCAGAACACTGGCTGCCGGGCGGCCACGCATTGCTGCCAAGGCACACCACCTATACCTCCACGCCCCCTCCCCCCCCAGGCACCTCCGCCGGTGATTTCAACGCTGGACTTGATAGGGATCTGG
>JACEEZ010012564.1:0-14822 GCA_016584305.1 Chionoecetes opilio | reverse complement strand
TGCAAATTCTACAACCTTGATGTGATGTGATTTGCATCAATTGTAATGATCACTGTTTTCTCACATTCCCGCACTGGTGGCACTAAAAATGATTGCTCCGCAGTTTCAGGGATAAAATTATTATCCTCCAGTATAAAACAAATATGTGGGAGTTGGGAATCTTCTTTGGCGTCATTGCATTAGGGGTGAATCATATTGGATCTGGCCATATTTGGTCCATTATCTTGCAACTTTTAAGGTTGTAAGCAGCTTGGAGTAAGGATCCTTAGATGTTGGTGGGTCAACATACTTGGACTTCGGGTAATAGAGTGGAGTTAGATCTGACCATGGTTGGTCATTCACTGGAACTCTTAAGAGTTGTACAGCTGGAGTTAGATCTGGCATTATTGGTCCCATTAATTGAACTTTTAAGAGTAGTGACTATACAGGTCGTAGTAGGATGGTAGGATGTCTTCGGGTTGGCATTCGGCGTCTTCCAACGGTGTTTTCCCCTATATAATTAATTATTTTTAATTAACCAATAGTATCATCTTTATTTTGGATGTGTTTTGTTTTTTTCCATTTTTTTTCTCCTAATATATGTCCTGTATTCGCTGTTACTTTTCATATTCCTTGTTTTGTTGTTGTTGTGTGGTTGTTTTTTTGGTGTGTGTGTTTGTGCTGTAATGAGACTTTTGTGTCTCGTTTTGTGTGTGTTTTGATATGGGTGTCCTTGTTCTGGGGGTGTGTGTGTGTGTGTGTGTGTGTGTTGTGTGTGTGTGTGTGTGGTTGTGGTATGTTGTGTGTGTGTGTGTGTGTGTGTGTTGTGTGTGTGTGTGTGTTGTGTGTGTGTGTGTGTGTGTGTGTGGTGTGTTGTGTGGTGTGTGTGGTGTGTGTGTGTGTAGTGTGTGTGTGTGTGTTGTGTGTAATGTGGTTACGTGTGTGGGTGTGTGTGTGTGTGTGTGTGTGTGTGTGTGTGTGTTGTGTGCGATGTGTGTTTGTGTATGTGTTTGTGTGTGTGTCTGTGTGTGTGTGTTTGTGTGTGGGTGGGTGTGTGTGTTTAGTTGTGTTTTATAATTATATTTTGTTGATTTGTGTTTTTGTGTTTCTCTGTCACTCACGGTTCTTTTCCTCCTTCTTGCTTACCTTATTCATTTCCATGTATGCAGTTTCCTCCTGAATGATGTGTATCTTAATACAGATTATTTTCTATTATAATATATCTTTCTATATCACGTTTCCATCATTTGTATACGTCGTCTTTTGTATATATTTATAAATCTTTATTTCTTGTAGATGTTCCTTAAATTTGATTTCATTCCACGCCCTTCATTAATTTCTTGGTCAACACTCTTTATAGACTACCTGCTTAAATTCTTATTCAGGAAGTCCTTGTCATAGTCCATCCAGTTAACCCGTGGGCTGGGCAATTTTCCTGAAGCTTGCTGAGCTACTGCGAAACCGAAACCGCAGTTTTTAATTGCATACAAAAACCAGGCCGACATTCGTAAGTCTATTATTGTGTCACATATACGCCTTGATGTTCAGCTCTCGATAGCACACAACCACATCTGCCTCATTACGATTTACGCAGATAATTTACCAATCCTTGGTTATTTGCCAAAAGATCTTGGGATGTAGGTCTGGCGTTTGCGGATATTTTGTGTAATCTTGGGACTTTTGACGGGATATTCAAGTATTTATGCAGTGGTTATATCAAGGTACGGTACAACGGAACTATGCTTACCTCGGATAAACGACTGCATAAAATACTGAAATAATCCCGTCTAAATCTTGGGACAAAATCCCATGTGTGGCACCCTTGTATTTCACCTCAACGTCTTCGCAAGCGACTTGCTACCTTCGCCCAGCTATTTCAACTCCCACCACAAACCCATACCTCAATCCCAATACGTTTGGGTTAAAATTAGATATAATGCCGGATGCAAATTTCTACAACCTTGATGTTGATGTGATTTGCATCCAATTCTGTAATGATCACTGTTTTCTCACATTCCCGCACTGGTGGCACTAAAAATTGATTTGCTCCCGCAGTTTCAGGGATAAAAATTATTATCCTCCAGTATAAAACAAATATGTGGGAGTTGGATCTGGTCATTGATTGGTGCATCATATTGGAATCTGGTCCATATTTGGTCCGTCATTATCTTGCAACTTTTAAGGGTAGAACAGCTTGGAGTAAGATCCTTAGATGTGGTTGGTCAATCAACTTGGAACTTTTACGGGTAATAGAGCTTGGAGTTAGATCTGGACCATGGTTGGTCATTCATCTTGGAACTTTTAAGAGTTGTACAGCTTGGAGTTAGATCTGGGCCATTATTGGTCCCCCATATTTGAACTTTTAAGAGTAGTAGACTATACAGGTCGGAGTAGGATGGTAGGATGCTCTTCAGGATTGGCGATTCGGCGCTCCTTCCAACGAGTGTTCCCATGATTAATTAATTATTTATTAATTAACCAATAGCTATCTATCTTTATTTCTGGATGTGTTTTAGTTTTGTTTCCATTTTTTCTCCCCTCATATATTCACCTGTATCGCTGTCTCACCTTTCTCATATATCCCTGTTGTTTTGTTGTTGTTGTGGTCTTTTTTTTATGGTGTTTGTTTTGCTGTAATGAGACTTTTGTTCTCGTTTTTGTGTGTTTTTGATCATCGGGTGTTCCTTTGTTTCATGAGGGTGTGTGTTAGTGTGTGTGTGTGTGTGTGTGTGTGTGTGTGTGTGTGTGTGTGTGTGTGTGTGTGTGTGTTTTTGTGTGTGTGGGGTGTGTGTGTGTGTGTGTGTGTGTGTTGTGTGTGTGTGTGTGTGTGGTTGGTGTGTGGTGTGTGTGGTGTGTGTGTTGTGAGTTGTGTGTGTGTGTGTGTGTGTGTGGTGTGTGTGGTGTGTGTGTGTGTGTGTGTGTGTGTGTGTGTGGTGTGTGTTGTGTGTGTGTGTGTTTGTGTGGTAGTGTGTGTGTGTGGTGTGTGTTGTAGTGTGTGTGTGTGTGTGTGTGTGTGTGTGTGTGTGTGTGTGTTTTTGTGTTGCATGTGTGTGTTTGTGTATGTTTTTGTGTGTGTTCTGTGTGTGCTGTGTTTGTGTGTGGGTGGTGTCTGTGTGTTTTAGTTGTGTTTTATAATTATATTTTGATTTTGTGTTTTTGTGTTTCTTGTCATCTCGGTTTCTTTTCTCCTTCTTGTTACTTATCATTTCCATGTATGCAGTTTCCGCCTGAATGATGTGTATCTTAATACCTGATTATTTCTATTAGAATATCTTTCTATATCACGTTCCATCTTTGTATACGGTGTCTTTGATATATTTTAAATCTTATTCTGGTAGAGTTCCTTAAATTGATTCATTCACGCCCTTCATTACTTCTTGGTCAACACTCTTATAGACTACTTCTTCAATCTTATCAGGAATTCCTTGTCATAGTCCATCCAGTTAAACCCGTGGGCTGTGCAAGTTCCTGAGGTCTGCTGAGCTACTGGAAACCGAAACCGCAGTTTTAATTGATACAAAACCAGGCGACATTCGAAAAGTATACTTATTGTGTCACATATACGCTTGATGTCAGCTCTGATAACACACCACCATCTTACCTCATACGATGTACGCAGATATTACAATCCTGGTTATTTGCCAAAGATCTGGGATGTAGGTCTGGCGTTGCGATATTTTGTGTTATGTTGGGACTTGAAGGATTATTCACAAGATTGCATATCCCAGTGGTTTAAACCAAGTACTGGCAATAGACTCTCAGTCACCACAATCCGCCTCATAGCTACGCATCGCAACGACATGAACATGACTAATCCGTCCTAATTTGGGACAAAATCCCCATGTGTGGCACACTTGAATTCACATCAACCGTTCCTCGCAAGCGAATGCGGCCCTTCGCCCCAGTATTTAAACTCCCAACAACAACCATACCTCAACCCAATACGTTTGGGTTAAAATTAGATAGTATAAGGCCGGATGCAGATTTATTACAACCTTGTGATGTTGGAAGTGATTTGCATCCATTTCGTAAGATCACGGATGCTCTCACATTCCCGCATGGGAGCACTAAAAATTTATTTGATCCGCAGTGTAAGGTGGTAAGAATTATTATTCCTCGTATAAAACAAATATGTGCAGTTGGGATCTGGTCATTGATGGTGGAATCATATTGGAATCTGGTCCATATGTGGTCCGTACTACTTGCACTTTTAAGGGTTAGAACAGTTGCGTAAGATCCACGTAGATGTGCGTTGGTCAATCATCTTGGAACTTTTACGCGGTATAGAGCTGGAGTAAGATCTGGACCATGGCTGGTTCATTCAATCTTGGAACTTAAGAGTTGTACAGATTGGAGTTAGATCTGGGCATTATGTCCCCCATAGAAACTTTTAGGATAGTAGACTATAAGGCGGAGTAGGATGGTAGGATGCTCTTCAGGGGATGCGCTTCGAGCGCTCTTTCCAACGAGTGTTCCCATGATAATCTAATCATTTATTAATTAACAATAGCTATCATATCTTTATTTCTGGATGTGTTTAGTATTGTTTCATTTTTTTCCCCGCATATATTCACCTGTATCGCTGTCTACCTCTCGCATTATCCCTGTGTTTTGTTGTTGTTCTGGTCTTGTTTTAATGGTGTTTGTTTTGCTGTAATGAGAATTTTTGTTACGTATTGTGTGGTTTTGATCATCGGGGGTTCCTGTTTCATGCGGGTGTTTGTTAGTGTGGTGGTGTGTGGGTGTGTGTGTTGTGTGTTGTGTGGAGTGTTGTGAGTGTATGTGTGTGTTGTGTGGTGTGTGTGAGTGTGTGGAGTGTGTGTGTGTGGTGTGTGTGTGTGTGTGTGTGTGTGTGTCTGTGGTGTGTGTGAGTGATGCGTGTGTGAGTTAGTGTGTGGTGTGGCGTGTGTGTGTGATGTGTGTGTGTGTGGGTGTGTGTGTGTGGTGATGTGTGTATGTGTGTGTATGTTGTGGTTGGTATGAGTGTAACAGGGTGGTGTGGTGTGTGTGTTTGTGGGTACGTTGTGTGTGTGGTGTGTGTGTGGTGTGTTTGTGATGTGGTGTGTGGGTGTGGGTGCCGATGTGTGTCGTTTGTGTATGTGTTGTTGTGTGGTGTGTGGTGTGTGTTGTGTGGGGGGGTGTGGGTGTGTTTCGTGTGTTTTATAATTTACCTGTTGAGTTTGTTTTGTGTTCATGTACTCACGGTTCTTTTCTCCTTCTTGACCTATTCCTTGCCAGTATGGAGTTTCTCCNTGATTTTTTGTATCTAATAAGATATTTTTATATTATAATATATCTTTCTAATACTTTTCCATCTTTGTTACGTCGTCTTTTATATATATTTATAAATCTTTATTTCTTGTAGATGTTCCTTAAATTTGATTTCATTCCACGCCCTTCATTAATTCTTGGTCAACACTCTTTATAGACTCCCTTTCCCTTAATTCTTATTCAGGAATTCCTTGTCATAGTCCATCCAGTTAACCCGTGGGCTGTGGCAAGTTTTCCTAAAGGGGCTCTGCTGAGTACTGCGAAACCGAAACCGCAGTTTTCAATTGCATAAAAAAAACCAGGCCGACATTCGAAAAAAGTTACTTATTGTGTCACATATACGCCTTGATGTCAGCTCTCGATAAACACACAACCATCTGCCTCATTACGATGTACCAGATATTTACCAATCCTTGGTTATTGCCAAAAGATCTTGGATGTAGGTCTTGGCGTTGGGATATTTTGTGTCTATCTTGGACTTTGAAGGATTTTTCAAGTATTTTTCAGTGGTTTATATCAAGGTACGGTACACGGAACCTATGCTACCTTCAGATAAACGACTGCATAAATACATGAATAACCCCGTCTAATCTTGGGACAAAATCCCAATGTGTGGCCCCCTTGAATTCACCTCAACCGTCTCTCGCAAGCGACTTGCTACCCTTCGCCCAGCTATTTCAACTCCCAAACCACAACCATACCTCAAACCCAATACGTTTGGGTTAAAATTAGATATAATGCCGGATGCAAATTTCTACAACTTGATGTTGATGTGTTTTGCATCCAATTCTGTAATGATCACGTTTTCTCACATTCCCGCACGGGTGGCACTAAAAATTTATTTGCTCCCGCAGTTTCAGGGATAAAAATTTTATTATCCTCCAGTATAAAAACAAATATGTGGGAGTTGGATCTGGTCATTGATGGTGCTCAATTGGAATCTGGTCCATATTTGGTCCGTCATTATCTTGCAACTTTTAAGGGTAAAACAGCTTGGAGTAAGATTAGATGTGGTTGGTCAATCAATTGGAATTTTTAGGGGTAATAGAGCTTGGAGTTAGATCTGGCCCCATGGTTGGTCATTCATCTTGGAATTTTTAAGAGTTGTACAGCTTGGAGTTAGATCTGGGCCATTATTGGTCCCCCATATTTGAACTTTTAAGAGTAGTAGACTATACAGGTCGGAGTAGGATGGAAAGATGCTCTTCAGGATTGGCGATTCGGCGCTCCTTCCAACGAGTGTTCCATGATTAATTAATTATTTTAATTAACCAATAGCTATCTATCTTTATTTTGGATGTGTTTTAGTTTTGTTTCCATTTTTTTCTCCCCTCATATATTCACCTGTATCGCTGTCTCACCTTCTCATATATCCCTGTTTTTTTGTTGTTGTTGTGGTCTTTTTTTTATGGTGTTTGTTTGCTGTAATGAGACTTTTGTTCTCGTTTTTGGTGTGTTTTTGATCATCGGGTGTTCCTTTTTTTTCATGAGGTGTTGTGGGTTTGTGTGTGTGTGTGTGTGTGTGTGTGTGTGTGTGTGTGTGTGTGTTGTGTGTGTGTGTGTGTGTGTGTGTGTGTGTGTGGTGTGTGTGTGGGGTGTGTGTGTGTGTGGGGTGTGTTGGGGGTGTGTGTGTGTGTGTGTGTGTGGTGTGTGTGTGTTTGGGGTTGTGTGTGTGTGTGTGTGTGTGGTGTTGTGTGTTGTGTATGTGTGTGGTGGGGTTTGTGTGTGTGGGTGTGTGTGTGTGTGGTGTACGTGTGTGTGTGTGTGTGGTGTGTGTGTGTGTGTGTGGGGTGTGTGTGGGTTGTGTGCGATGGTGTGTTTGTGTATGTGTTTGTGTGGTGTCTGTGGTGTGTGTTTGTGTGTGGTGGGGGTGTGTGTTTAGTGTTTGTTTAATTATTTTGTTGATTTGTGTTTTTGTGTTTCTCTGTCACTCACGGTTCTTTCCTCTTGTTTACTTTTTTTTCATGTATGCAGTTCCTCTGAAGTTGTGTATTTAATATGAATTTTTTTTATTTAATATATCTTTCTATATCAGTTTCCATCTTTTGTTACGTCGTCTTTATTATTTATAAATCTTATTTCTTGTAGATGTTCCTTAAATTTGATTTCATTCACGCCCTTCTTATTTTTTGGTCAACACTCTTTTAGACTCCTTCTTAATTCTTTTTCAGGAATTTCCTTTTCATTAGTCCATCCAGTAACCGTGGGCTGTGGCAAGCTTCTGAGCTCTGTGATACTCGAAACCGAAACCCGCAGTTTTCATTGGCATACAAAAACTGCCGACATTCGTAAAAGTTACTTATTGTCACATATCGCCTTGATGTCAGCTCTCGATAACACACACCACCATCTGCCTCATTACGATGTTACCCAGATATTTACCATCTTGGTTATTGGCCAAAAAAGATCTTGGGATGTAGGTACTTGGCGGCTTGGGAATTTGTTTCTATCTTGGACTTTTGCTGAATGGGATATTAAGTATTTATTTCAGTGGTTTATATCAGGTACGGTACAACGGAACCTATGCTTACCTTTCAGATAAACGACTGCAAAAATTACAGAAACTATCCAGTCTTAAATACTGGGACAAATCCCAATGTGTGGGCACCATGAATTTTCACATCAACCGTTCTTCGCAGCGACTTGCTACCCTTCGCCCAGCTATTTCAAATCCCAACCACACCCAACATCAACCCAATACGTTGGAGTTTTTAAAATTAGATAAATGCCGGATGCAATTTCTACAACCTTGATGTTGGATGTGATTTGCATCCAATTCTGTAAGATCAACTGTTTTTCTCACATTCCCGCACTGGTGGCACTAAAAAATTGATTGCACCCGCAGTTTCAGGGATAAAAATTCTTATCCTCCAGTATAAAAAAAAATATGTGGGAGTTGATCTGGTCATGATTGGTGCATCTATTGAATATGGTCCATATTGTCCGTCATTATTCTTGCAACTTTAAGGGGAGAACATCGTGAGTAAGATCCTAGATGTGGTTGGTCAAGCATTTGGAACTTTACGGTATATAGGCGCTTGGAGTTAGATCTGGACCATGGTGGTCATTCATCTGGAACTTTTAAAGAGTCTGTACAGCTTGGATGTAGATCTGGGCCATATTGGTCCACCATATTGAACTTTTAAGAGTAGTAGGACTATACAGGTCGGAGTAGGTATGGTAGGATGCTCTCAGGTTGGCGCACGGCGCTCCTTCCAACGAGTGTTTCCCAGATTAATTAAATTATTTATAATAACCAATAGCTATCTATCTTATTCTGGATGTGTTTAGTTTGTTTCCATTTTTTTATCCCCTTCATATATTAACCTGTATCGCTGTCCTCACCTCTCATATATCCCTGTTGTTTTGTTGCTTGGTTGGTGGTCTTTTTTTTATGGGTTTTTGTTTGCTGTAATGAGACTTTTGTTCTCGTTTTTGTGTTTTTGATCATCGGGTGTTCCTTTGTTTCATGAGGGTGTGTGTTAGTGTGTGTGTGTGTGTGTGTGTGTGTGGTGTGTGGGGTGTGTGTGTGTGTGGTGTGTGTGTGTGTGTGTTGTGTGTGTGTGTGTGTGTGTGTGTGTGTGGTGTGTGTGTGTGTGTTGTGTGTGTGTGTGTGTGTGTGTGTGTGTGTGTGTGTGTGTGTGTGTGTGTGTGTGTGGTGTGTGTGTGTGTGTGTGTGTGTGTGGTGTGTGGTGTGTGTATGTGTGTGTGTGTGTTGTGTGTGTAAGTGTGTGTGTGTGTGTGTGCGTGTACGTGTGTGTGTGTGTGTGTGTGTGTGTGTGTGTGTGTGTGTTGTGTGCGATGTGTGTGTTTGTGTATGTGTTTGTGTGTGTGTCTGTGTGTGTGTGTTTGTGTGTGGGTGGGTGTGTGTGTTTTAGTTGTGTTTTATAATTATATTTGTGTGATTTGTGTTTTTGTGTTTCTCTGTCACTCACGGTTCTTTTCCTCCTTCTTGCTTACCTTATTCATTTCCATGTATGCAGTTTCCTCCTGAATGATGTGTATCTTAATACAGATTATTTTCTATTATAATATATCTTTCTATATCACGTTTCCATCATTTGTATACGTCGTCTTTTGTATCTATATTTATTAAATCTTGATTTCTTGTAGATTCCTTAAATTTGTTTCATTCCACGCCCGTCATTAATTTCTTGCGTCAACACGCTTATAGACTACCTTCTTCAATTCTTATTCAGGAATTCCCTTGTCATAGTACCACTCCAGTAACCCGTGGGCTGTGGCATAGTTTTTCCTGAAGCTCTGTCTGAGCTACTGCGAAACCGAAACCGCAGTTTTAATGCATACAAAAACCAGGCCGACATTCGTTAAAAGGTCTACTTATTGGGTCACATATACGCCTTGATGTCAGCTCTCGATAAACACACACACATGACATCATTACGATGTACGCAGATATTTACCAATCATGGTTATTTGCCAAAAGATCTTTGGGAGTAGGTCTTGGCGTGGGATATTTTGTGTCTATCTTGGGACTTTTTGAAGGATTATTCAAGTATTTATTCAGTGTTTATATCAAGGTACGGTACAAACGGAACCTACGCTTACCTTCAGATAAACGACTGCATAATATACATGAATAATCCCTCTAAATCTGGGGACAAATAACAATTGTGTGGCACCCTTGTATTCACCTCAACCGTCTCTCGCAAAGCGACTTGCTACCCTTCGCCCCAGCTATTTCAAACTCCCAACCACAAACCATACCTCAACCCAATTTTTTTAAAAACCGTTGGGTTTAAATTAGATATAATGCCGGATGCAAATTTCTATCAACCTTGATGTTGATGTGATTTGCATCCAATTCTGTAATGATCATCGTTTTTCTCACATCACCCGCACTGGTGGCACTAAAAATTATTTGCTCCAGCAGTTTCAGGGATAAGAATTAAAATTTTTTTTTTTTTTTTTTTTTTAAATTCCTCCAGATAAAACAAAATATGTGGGAGTTGGATTGGTCATTGATAGGTGCATCATATTGACTTGGTCCATATTTAGTTCCGTCGTTATCTTGCAAACTTAAGGGTAGAGCAGCTTGGAGTAAGATACTTAGATGTGGTGGTCAATCATCTGGGACTGTTACGGGTTAATAGAGCGGGAGTAGATCTGGACCAGGTTGGTCATTCATTCTTGGAACTTAAGGTGTACAGCTAGGAGTTAGATCTGGGCCATTATTGGGTCCCCCATATTTGAAATTTTAAGAGTAGTAGACTATACAGGTCGGCAAGTAGGTATGTAGGATGCTCTTCAGGATTGGCGATGGCGGCGACTCCTCCAACGAGTGTTTCCCATGATTAATTAATTATTATAATAAACCATTAGCTATTCTATCTTTATTTCGGATGTGTTTTAGTTGTGTTTCCATTTTTTCTCCCCTATTATGCCACCGTATCGCTGTCTCACCTTTCCATATATCCCTGTTGTTTTGTTGTTTGTTGTGGTCTTTTTTTTAATGGGTTTTGTTTTGCTGTAATGGGAATTTGTTCTCGTTTTTGTGTGTTTTGATTCATCGGGTGTTCTTTGTTTAATGAGGGTGTGTGTAGTGTGTGTGTGTGTGTGTGTGTTGTGTGTGTTGTGTGTGAGTGTGTGTGTGTGTGTGTGCTGGTGTGTGGGTGTGTGTGGTGTGTGTGATGTGTGTGTGTGTGTGTGTGTGTGTGTGTGTGTGGGTGTTGTGTTATGTGTAGTGTGGTGTGTGTGTTGTGTGTGTGTGTTGTGTGTGTGTGTGTGTTGTGTGTGTGTGTGTGTGTGGGTGTGAGTGGGTGTGTGTGAGTTGTGGGTGGGTGTGTGTGTGTGTGTGTCTGTGTGGTGTGTGGTGTGTTGTTGGTGTGTGTATGGTGTTGTGTGTGTGTGTTTTGTGTGTGTAAGTGTGTGTGTGTGTGTATTTGTGCGCGACGTGTTGTGTGTGGTGTGTGTGTGTGTGTGTGGTAGTGTGTGTGTGTGCGATGTGTGTGTTTGGTATGTGTTTGTGTGTGTGTCTGTGTGTGTGTGTTTGTGGTGGGGTGTTGGTGTGTGTTGTTTGTAGTTGTGTTTTATAATTATATTTTGTTGAGATTTGTGTTTTTGTGTTTCTCTGTCACTCACGGTTTCTTTTCCGCATTCTGTTACCTTATTCATGTCCATGTATGAAGTTTCATCCTGAAGATGTGTATTGTTAATACTGATATTTTCTATTATAATATATCTTTCTATATCACGTTTCCATCTTGTGTACGTCGTCTTTTATATATATTTTATAACTCTTTATTTCTTGTAGATATTCCTTCAATTTATTTTCATTCCACGCCCTTCATTATTTCGTGGTCAACACTCTTTATAGAATACCTTCCTAAATTCTTATGCAGGTAATTCCTTGTCATAGGTCCATCCAGTTCAACCCGTGGGCTGTGGCAAGCCTTCGGAAGGCTAGCTGAAGCTACTGCGAAAACCGAAACCGCAGTTTTAATTGCCATCAAAAACCATGCCGACATTCGTAAAAGTCTACTATTGTGTCAAATATTAGCCTTGATGTCAGCTCTCTATAACACAACACCACCATCTGCCTCATACGAGGTAACCCAGATATTTACCACTCCTTGGTTATTTGCCAAAGATCTTGGGATGTGAGGTCTTGGCGTTGGATATTTTGTGTCTATCTTGGGAATTTGAAGGGATTATTCAAGTTATTTATCAGTGGTTTATATCAAGGTACGGTAAACGGAACCTATGCTTACTTCAGATTAAACGACTGCATAAATAATGAATAATCCAGTTCTAAAATCTTGGGACAAAAAATCCCAATGTGTGGAACCATTGAATTCACCTCAAAACCGTCTCTCGCAAGCGATTGTACCTTCGCCGCAGCATTTCAAACCCCCAACCACAACCATACTCAAACACAAACGTTGGGTTTAAAATTAGATATAAGCCGGATGCAAGTTTTACAACCTTGATGTGATTTGATTTGCATCCAATTCCGTAATGATCACGTTTTTCTCACATTCCCGCACTGGTGGCCCACCTAAAAATTGATTTGCTCCCGCAGTTTCAGGGATAAAAATTATTATCCTCCAGTATAAAACAACATATGTGGGAGTTGGATTCTGGTCATTGATTGGGCCATCAATTGGAATTCTGGGTCCAGATTTGGTGCGGACATCAGTATATCTTGCAACTTTTAAGGGTTAGGAACAGCTTGGAGTCGTAAGATCCTTAGATGTGGTTGGTCAATCAACTTGGCAACTTTTACGGGTAAAGAGTTGGAGTTAGATCTGACCATGGCTTGGTCATATCTTGGAACTTTTAAGAGTTGTACAGCTTGGAGTTATCTGGGCCATTAAGGGTCCCAAAATTTGTGGAACTTTTAAGAGTAGTAGACTATACAGGTCGGAGTAGGATGGTAGGATGCTCTTAGGATTGGCGATTCGGCGCTCCTTCAACGCAGGTTTCCCCTGATTAATTAATGAGTTATTAATTAACCAATAGCTATCTATCTTTATTTCTGGAGTGTTTTAGTTTTGTGTTGGTTCCATTTTTCTCCCCCTCATATAGTAACCGTCTCGCACTCTCACCTTTTCTAAAATCCCTGTTGTTTTGTTGTTGTTGTGGTCTTTTTTTTATGGTGTTTGTTTTGCTGTAATGAGACTTTTGTTCCTCGTTTTTGTGTGTTGGTTCATCGGGGTTCCTTTTGTTTCATGAGGGGGTGTTGGAGTGTGTGTGTGTGTGTGTGTGTGTGTGTGTGTGTGGTGTGTGTGTGTGTGTGTGTGTGTGTGTGTGAGTGTGTGTGTGTGAGTTGTGTGTGTGTGTGTGTGTGTGTGTGTGTGTGTGTGTGTGTGGTGTGTGTGTGTGTGTGAGTTGTGTGTGTGTGTGTGTGTGTGTGTGTGTGTGTGTGTGTGTGTGTGTGTGTGTGGTGTGTGTATGTGTGTGTGTGTGTTTGTGTGTGTAAGTGTGTGTGTGTGTGTGTGTGCGTGTACGTGTGTGTGTGTGTGTGTGTGTGTGTGTGGTGTGTGTGGTGTTGTGTGCGATGTGTGTGTTTGTGTATGTGTTTGTGTGTGTGTCTGTGTGTGTGTTTTGTGTGTGGGTGGGTGTGTGTGTTTTAGTTGTGTTTTATAATTATATTTTGTTGATTTGTGTTTTTGTGTTCTCTGTCACTCACGGTTCTTTTCCTCCTTCTTGTTTACCTTATTCATTTCCATGTATGCAGTTTCCTCCTGAATGATGTGTATCTTAATACAGATTATTTTCTATTATAATATATCTTTCTATATCACGTTTCCATCATTTGTATACGTCGTCTTTTGTATATATTTATAAATCTTTATTTCTTGTAGATGTTCCTTAAATTTGATTTCATTCCACGCCCTTCATTAATTTCTTGGTCAACACTCTTTATAGACTACCTTCTTCAATTCTTATTCAGGAATTCCTTGTCATAGTCCATCCAGTTAACCCGTGGGCTTGGGCAAGTTTTCCTGAAGGCTCTGCTGAGCTACTGCGAAACCGAAACCGCAGTTTTTAATTGCATACAAAAACCAGGCCGACATTCGTAAAAGTCTACTTATTGTGTCACATATACGCCTTGATGTCAGCTCTCGATAACACACACCACCATCTGCCTCATTACGATGTACGCAGATATTTACCAATCCTTGGTTATTTGCCAAAAGATCTTGGGATGTAGGTCTTGGCGTTGGGATATTTTGTGTCTATCTTGGGACTTTTGAAGGGATTATTCAAGTATTTATTCAGTGGTTTATATCAAGGTACGGTACAACGGAACCTATGCTTACCTTCAGATAAACGACTGCATAAATACATGAATAATCCCGTCTAAATCTTGGGACAAAATCCCAATGTGTGGCACCCTTGAATTCACCTCAACCGTCTCTCGCAAGCGACTTGCTACCCTTCGCCCAGCTATTTCAACTCCCAACCACAACCATACCTCAACCCAATACGTTTGGGTTAATATTAGATATAATGCCGGATGCAAATTTCTACAACCTTGATGTTGATGTGATTTGCATCCAATTCTGTAATGATCATCGTTTTTCTCACATTCCCGCACTGGTGGCACTAAAAATTGATTTGCTCCCGCAGTTTCAGGGATAAGAATTATTATCCTCCAGTATAAAACAAATATGTGGGAGTTGGATCTGGTCATTGATAGGTGCATCATATTGGAATCTGGTCCATATTTGGTCCGTCATTATCTTGCAACTTTTAAGGGTAGAGCAGCTTGGAGTAAGATCCTTAGATGTGGTTGGTCAATCATCTTGGAACTTTTACGGGTAATAGAGCTTGGAGTTAGATCTGGACCATGGTTGGTCATTCATCTTGGAACTTTTAAGAGTTGTACAGCTTGGAGTTAGATCTGGGCCATTATTGGTCCCCCATATTTGAACTTTTAAGAGTAGTAGACTATACAGGTCGGAGTAGGATGGTAGGATGCTCTTCAGGATTGGCGATTCGGCGCTCCTTCCAACGAGTGTTTCCCATGATTAATTAATTATTTATTAATTAACCAATAGCTATCTTCTTATTTCTGATGGTTTTAGTTTGTTTTTTTTTAGTAT
>JACEEZ010012563.1:0-18234 GCA_016584305.1 Chionoecetes opilio | reverse complement strand
TTTTTGTTTTTTTTTTTGGGCCCCCATCCCCCAAAATTTTTTTCCCCCTTTTTTGGGGGGGGCCCGGGGGGTTGGGAAAGGCCGTTCCTTTTAAAAACCCCCCTCTGCCCCCTCCACAAAACCCCCCAAAACCCCTACCCCCCAAAACCCCCCGGGGGCCTTTTGGGGTTTTTTTTGGGTTTTTATGGGGGCCCTTTAAAAACTTCCTTGTTTTATTGGAAATTCTATTCCTTCCCCCCGAGTAAAACGCTTCTTTTAAATTTTTGTGGATTTTTTTCGCCTTTTAATGTGCCCCCTTTTTAGTGGGGGGGGTTCCAGGCGGGCCCCGCCCCAAACCCCTTCCCCTGTAAACGGGTTTTTAATTGGAAAAGGGAAACGCCACTTCCGCCTCCCCGGGCCTTCTTGTGGGCTCCCCACCCCCCCGGGGGTTCAAAAAAGGCCCCAACATTTGGCCCCAAAACCCCCCAACCCCGGGGTTTGTTTTTCCAAGTTTTTTGAAAGGGCCCCGGTTCGTTTTTGGGTAAAAAAATTTTTCCTTTTATGTTTTTTTAAGAAATTCCCAAAACAAAACCCTATCCAGTTTTTTTTTGGTTTTGGTAAACCTGACTTCAAAAGTTCCCCCCAGAGAAAAACCCAAGGGATGAAAAATTTTTAATTTTTAAGCAGGCTTGGCGCTTTAAGGGTCCCCCTTTTTCAAAGGCCCCAAACGCCGGGCCTGCCTTCCCAACCCCCCTGTGGTTTGGGAAAACACCCCCGGCCCCCAGCTTTTTCTTTTTCTAGCCCCCTTTGGCCCGGGCGGGAAAAAGGCCCCGCCCCGTCCCGGGTACTCGCTTTCCTTTTCCGGAATCCAAATTGCAAATTTTTCCTATGGGGTTTCGAAATGAAAAGTTTAATTCAAGGCCTTTACTCCCTTCGGACAAAAAAGGGCGCCCCCCAAAACCTTGGTACCGGTTTGGCCGTTAAAATTCTATTCGAGCCAACGCAAAAAAACCCCCGGCCTTGCAACCCCTTTTTAAACCGGGCGGCGGGGGCCATTTTTTTCTATTACAAGAAAAGGCAGGGAGGCGACGTCATTCCCCCTCAGAGTCCCCTTAAAAGGTTTTTTCATGGGGGAAAGGCCGAAATGAAAGGGTTTCCACCCCCTTATCCCCCTCGCCACCCCCCTTCCCAAATTTTCACCCTTTTTGCCGCAACCCCCCCCCCCAAAGGGCCCCCGGGCCCGGCCTGCTTCTTCTCCCCAAGCCAGGCCCCCAAGTCATTGGGCGGGCGACAGGGCCCCCAAAAACCCCTTTTCCCCTTTGTCCCTTTCGGCACCGGGGCCAAACTAAAAAAGGTTCCGCCCCCCAACCCCTTTTCCCAGCCTAAACAGCCTTTTCCGGGGGGTTCCCAAGCCCCCCGGCCCGGATTGGTCGAAATGGGCCCAAGGCTGGGGGGGCACCTCTTTCCCCGCCCAAAAACCTTGTACCTTGCCCGGGGATAGGGTTTTGCCGAAAATTAAACGCCTCTCCTTTCCCCTAAAGGACGGCTTTGGAAACGGGGCACCTTTATTGTTTTAACCACTTTGGGAGGGAAACACGAAAAACGGGGTGCCGGGGAAAAACCTCCCTTTCCAACAGCCCTCGGGAAGAGGGCCCTTTTTTTTTCCCTTGCTTTTTCCCGGGGGGGACAGGGAAAGGAAACCCAAAAGGAGGCGGTGTCCCCCTAACCCTGTTTTGTAAAGGGGACTTTTCCCCAATTTATTTAAAGGGCCACTCGCCCGGGGTCCCGAAACCAAGGGGGGAAACCCCAAAGGTTAGGGGTAAAGGGGAGGGAGCCGTACCTTTTTCGCCATTCACCACCGGGGAAAGGGTTTCCCCCCCCCTTCGCTTTCCCCAGCGTCAATTTCAGGAGGAACTTGAGTCCTGAAAAGCCCGGGGGGTTATTAGTCATTCTACGTGTCGTCTCCGTGAAGGGGAGGTTGTGTTTTTGGTTTAGCCCCCGGGATTAAATGGTACGTCTGTGAGGGGAGTGTTTTTTGGGAGGGGGAGAGTAAATTTTGGTTTTTGGTGTTTGGTGCTGGGGGTGAGAGTGGTAGTGTGGTAGGAGTGAAGGAGGCTGGGGGAAAGGGGAGGTAAAGGGTCGGGGGAGAGTGTAGTGAAGGGTGTGGTGCGGCGCTAAGACTATTCTGGAGGGTCGACGACCTAAAAAGGAGCTTTGCAAGTGAAGTAAAGGGAAAATTAAAAAGCTTGTGAAAAAAGGGGGAAAATAGGAAAATTTCTCTTAAGTGTGTAGGTAAAGGGTCCAAGTGGGCCGAGGGGGGAGGGGCACAGGGCGGTGATGTGCCTGTAGGGGTACCGAGCGGATGTGATAAAGCGACTACAAAGGGTTTTCCTAGTAATTCACCAGGGATTGGTTTTTTGGGAAGGTAGTTGATCTTTGGAGCCCCCCCGCAGGAAAAAAAAGGGGGGAAAAACGGGGGCCCCTTTTTTGTGCCCAAAACCCCATTTCGGGTACTTCGGGCTGCAAGGGGTTTATACGGAGGTTAGGGAGGTAACGTAATCTTTTCCCAAAGGTAAAATTTTGGGTTTGTTGGTGACATTTCAGGTTAACATCTTGACAGCGGGTTTCTGTGACAGAAAAGGGGGGCGCATAAAAGTCGGTTTTTTACCCGGGGAAAAGGGATAGGTTATTGGGAAACAAGATGTTGGTGCTTTGGCAGACCAAGGGAAAAAAGCCATCGTCTGCCTAACGCTGGGGAAAAAATGATTTTGAGTGTGTAAAAAGTGGGGGAATTTGGGCTAGGGCGGTTCAAGGAACTGTAGGTAAAGTTAGGGACAGGGGGGGTTTTCCCTGGGGTGTGTGGTGCCTTTTCCAAAAGCGCTTTTTTGCGACATGGGTACTCCGGGTTTTGGGGGAAAATTGCCGGCGGGGAACTTCATTGAAAAGGGCCAAATGGTTGGGCCTTTGCCGACAGGGTGGGCCCTCTTTTTGGGGAATTAAACACCTCTACGCGGGGACGGGGTGCACTTTTCGAGGAAGGGTTCAGACTGTTGAACCCCTTGAAGGGAGGTAGGGGCACTGCGGGTTTTTTTTTAAGATAGAAAACCCGGGGGTTTTAGACAGGGGGGTCGGGGAAAAGGGAAATTTTGCGACATTTAGGAGGAGTTTCAAAAAGGCGGGAACAAAGTGATTCGAAAGAAGAAAAGGGGGAGGGGGGGGGTTTATTTAAAAGAAAAAGGGGAAAAATTTGGAAAAAAAAAAGAGGAGTTGTTTAAAGGGTTTTACTATAAAAAACTGTGGGAGTATTTTAAAACAGAAGATTTCCTGAGAGGAAAAAATAGTTTAGAGGATTTTGATAAAAATAGCATTAACAAAAAACAGGGTTTGGGATATGTCGGGAAAGGGTTTTTTGTTTCCGGGAAAAGTGAGTAGCGGGGGATAATTTTATTTAAAAGGGAACAGAGTAGGCAGACGGGAGGGGGATTTGGCTTTGGTAAAAGATGCATTGCTTTGTTGTTTTTTTAACAATTTTAAATAAAAAAAGATGACAGAAATAGAGTCTATAGGGGTAGGGGTTTTTACGGAGGAAACTGAAAAAAAGGGTTTTTGGGGTTGTATTGTATAGGCCCCCCAAACTTATGAAAAGAGGATTCAGTTTCCTATAGGGGAAGAAATAAACAACCCTGCAGATTTTAATCGTTTATGCGTGGGGGGAGTTTTTTAATCTTGGGAATATAACGGGGGATTTAATCATAGGTGACAGCGATGCAGAAAATTTTTAAAATTTAAAATCCAGGAAAAACTTCCTAAGTAAAGCAATAAAGGAAAGCCTACTAAAAGGAGAAAATTTTTCTAAAAATCTTTTGCTGACAAAAAAAGGGGACGATTTAGTTACAAATGTGGAGGTCGGGGGAATTTTAGATAATAGCGACCATTATGAGTTTCAGTTTTTAGTTTAAAATGGGAAGTTGGAAATTAATGGCAAAAAAGGCCATCGAAACCAAATTTCAGAAAGGCCAAATTATGCGGGATTAAGAAAACACCTGTGGGTTTTTAAATAAGGGGTGTGGGAGGGAGGACCCAAAAAATTTTCCCAGGACAAGGCTTTTGTCAGCTGGAAAAGGCCCCAATTATAAAGGGATTGGGAAAGGGCACCTGGAGGAAATTTGGGCGCGGTCAGTTTGGGTTTATGAGGTCGAGGCTGAGGAGAAATTAGAGCGGTTAGACGGGGAAGTGAGGTCGGGGCTGAGGAGGTATTAGAGGGGTTAAAAGGGGGAAGGAAAGGCGGGCCGGGGATGATTAACCCTATTTGAAAGGGAAATAAAATTGACGGACAGAAAAAAAAAAATTTTCCCTTATAGGGAGATAAGGCCAGAAAGAGTGATCCAAAATGGATGCCCCCAATTTTAAAACACAACATTGGAGTAAAAAAAAAACATTTTTTTAAAGGTTAAAGGCAGGTTTGGGAAAAAAACCCAAAGAACAGTAAAACGTGAGGCGAGGCCCGTGAAGAAATTAACTCGATTGCTAAGAAAAATTTATGGTTAAAGAAAGCAAAAAGGGCAAAAAAGGGCCCCAAAAGGGGTTCTATCGGGTTTTTAAAAAAAAGAAAAGGGGGAATTATTTGGGGCCCCTTTAAAGGTCGGGACGGGGTGGGTTTTAAAATACGGATGGGTTATGTGTAGGATCAAAAATGTTTTTTTCTTAAGTGTTTTTACGGGGGGAGGAAAACACAGCCCATACCTGATATTTAAACAGAGGGTTTCAAAGGAAGCGATGGGGGGAAAAACTCAAAGATATTGTGATAACTAGGGAAATGGGGGAGGGGGTTATAAAAAAATTTAAAAAATTTTAAAAATTCGCCAGGCCCAGATGAAGGGGATCCCGGGGGTTTTAAAAAGGAAATTGAAAGGAAGTTGTTGTGGGGTCGTTAGTGCACTTTTTTTGGAAATCGGTTGAGATAGGCGATGTTGCCATTATTGTGGGGGAAAAGGGAAAAATTTTTTCCCATATTTTAAAAAGGGGAGACAGGGGAAACAAAAGTCAAATTATCGACCCGTAAGTCAAACCATCAGTGGGGGGAAAATTATTGGAATCTATTATTGCAAAAAACATTAGAGGGCATTTTAGATAAATAGTTTTGATAAATGATTCAAAACATGGATTCACCCAAAGGGGAGGTCAAAGTCTCACCAAATTTTTTTGAGTTTTTATAGGAAAGTTTATGAGACGGCAGATAATGATAAAAGGGTTTGATATTTAAAATATCTGGACTTTAGTAAGGCCTTTTTACAAAGTACCACACGAGGGGGGGCTCTTTTAAAAAAGGTTTTGGGCTCATGGTATAGATGGGAAGGTTTTTCATTGGGTAGAGCTTTGGGTTAAATAATAGGCAAAAAAGGGTTACAAATTTAAAGGTTCCAAAAACGAATGGGGACTGGGGCAAGTGGAGTTTTACAAGGGTCTGTTTTGGGCCCCCCTTCTATTTTTTATTTTCAAAACAAAGACTTGGATAGTGGGGGTTAGCAGTGATATCACAAGTTTGTGATGAAAAATTTGGTAGGATTATTGGATCACAGTCTGGGCTAAAAAATATTGCAGGGGACTTAGATAAAAAAAAACGAGGGGAAATTTAATGCAGGGTGGAATTTAATATTGTAAAAGTTTGCGTATGGGAAAGTTTGGGAGAAAAAAAAATGGAATAAATCACCAAAAAGCAATTTATCGGGTGAAAAGATCAGAGGTGAAAAAAATCTTGGAGTTTAAAGGGGAGCCCAGACCTCGACCTAGGAAAAAATGTATTGAGGCCAGAAAAGAACAAAAGAGTATTAGGATTTTTACCGGGAATTTTTTAAAAATAGAGTGCCGGAGTTATTCTAAAACCTTATCCTTTGGGTTTTAGTCCGGGCCCCACCTAGGGTATTTCAGTTCATTTTGGTTTTCCCCTATTACAGGTGGATATAGGGGTTTTTTAGAAAAAGTGCAGAGAAGGATGACCAAAATGATACAAAAGGGTGCGTAAAATTTTGTTATGAGAGGGGATTTTAAGTTATTAAAATTACACTCACTCGAGAACGCGAGTAAGGGGGGATCTGAAGAAAATTTTTTAAGTGGGGTAAAGGGGGGGTTTTAAAAAAGGAAGGTAGGGAAAAAATTTTTTCCGGGTTTTTAAACCCGGATAAACAAGAAGTAAAAAGGGTTCAACTGGAAAAACGTAAATTTAGAAAGGAAAGGGAAAAAAAAGGTTTAAAATAGGGTGGTGAATGAGTGGAAGGTCCAGTAGAAGGTTTGTTAGGCGGAGTCATTAGGGAGCTTTTAAAGGGGGGGCTGGGTAGGTTTTATGGATGGGGATGAAAGGTGGAATTTTAGGTAGTGTTGGTGACAGGAACAAACCAAAAATTTTAGGCCTCGCCGGGGCCCCTTTTACTTCCTTTTTTTTCTTATTTTTTATGTTCTTATGTTATCAAGCCCGCCGGTGGCGGGCCCTTTAGAAATGGTGTCCCCCCGCCAGTCGCGTTTGGGTAAGGATAAAGGCTGAGAAACCCGGTTTTTACTTGACCAAGCTCAAATCTCAAGTGGCCCGCCCGACACCCCTCCTGGGCCCCCCCCCCATTCACCGCCCTCCGCAGTGTTAAACCCCTCAGCGCCCTTTTTTCACCACAGCGGACGCCTTGTGTGGGGAAAAAGGGATTTGGGAAATTGGCCCCGAGGAAAGACCAAAAACCCCGACAAAAAACCCTTTTTCCCACCATACGGCCGCTTTCAACAATGCAGAGGCCCCCTGGGTTTCTTTGGCTACCCTTTACGCTTACTGTCTCCGCGGCGACCTGGCCCCCGCAGGGGGTAGATAAATGGGGTTAAAAGGGGGGACGACATTCTCCTCTTCGACGACGACCCTTCCCTTCGACTCCAAAAAGTATCACCAGATTTTTCACTAGAGCCCCCAATTTCGGGATCACACAACAAAGACAAGATTTGGTCGCCGCGCCCAGTGTGACTTCTGCGGGTATAACCCCTTTAGCTGAGGGCCCTGGGGCCCCGACGGGGACAGAGGGCATGCCCTCCCGGGGCTTTGGGACCCCCCTAATTGACGGGCCTTTTGCTTATTTATGGGCCCCGGTGAACCAGCTGTCAGAGGGTTTACCCCAGCCCTTTGCCTCCGCCCCCCCCAGCCCTCCGCCCCTGGGTGAGCCCGGGAAAAAAAAAGTTTACGTGGGAAAACCTGATCACGGGCGAGGCCTTCAGTCGTGGGCAAGCGGCGCTGCTTCGACCGCCGTTCTCCCCTCACTTTTACCCAGGGACTCCCAGTTATTCCTTTAAAATTTAGCCTATCGCCTCTACGGGCTTTGTTACGCCCCTTTTGCAAGGGCCTGGCCAGGGAAAGCAATGCCTCGTTCATTTTGGCTCAGGGATTCCTCGCCGACGCCGAGGGCCCGGGACGCCACCATTGAACTCGACCGCTCGCCGGGCCCCCTGGGCCCTGGTTTGAAAGGGAGGCCTTACTTGATAGGCCACAGAGCTTTTAGGTTTATGAGGGGCCCCGAACCCCCCGATCCCGAAATTTTCAACCACTACACCCTTTGGGCGCGGTTGAGGGAAACCTCGCCTCCAATAACCCCAAGGATAAGGGGTTTTTCCTACCTGTTTTCGGCTGTGTGGCGGCTGGGAAGCAGCTCTGCATCCCTTTATGCCCTTTTAAAGAGCCCCAGTTAGTCGCCCCACGCCCGAGGACGAGATGGTGTGCGCCGAAACCGCTGCACACCTCAGGGGCGTGTTTTCCCCCAACCCCCTCAACCCGGATCCCAAACCTTCACACCTCGACCGGGTTTCCCTCAAAACGCCGAATGGGCGGGTCCAGGAAAATCCGGGCCGCAGCAGTGCGGACCCCTCGTGCACCCGCCCCAGGGGCTGCGTAGTCAGGAAATTTCCCCCCTTTAAACGGTTTCACCCTGCACAGCTCTCTACTCTCCTACTGGAAATTCCGGACTGCCTGAAGCAGACGGGGGGGGCCGGGGCCCCGTATGGCCAGAGAATTTTGGTTCCTGCGCCCACCGCCCCCCCACCCTTGGGTCGGCGGGACGACAGTCACCGAGGTGTTTTCAGCCAAGAAGCGGGGGGACCAGCAGACTGCTTTCCCGGCCAGGTATCGTGGGCCACATTACCAGCACCGTGCAAGCCCGCAGCCCTTGGGCCCGATCCTACAGCCCCGTCAGGGACCAGGAAACCAAAAGCTGTGCGACGACCCCCCTCCAGGCCCCCTTCCCCCCCCCAGTCCCTCTCCGCCGACTTTTCTCCGTCGCCCGGGGAAATCCCTTCCTGGGGATCGGGGGGACATACCTCCCGGGGGGCCAGTGGTTTGTCCCCTGCGGGGCCGATACTACCGCCAAAAGGGGAAAACCCTACGGTCTTCTGCCGGGACTTCCGGGGAAATTTTGGGGTCCCGCTCCGCCCCCAGGAAACCCACGGCGGGGCCCCCAAATTTACCAGCACTAACTTCCGGGAAATTCATAGAGCGTGGGGGGTCCACCAAAGCGGTATTTCGCCGCTTACCCCCAGTCTAAAAAGGGCCCCCCGAGGGGGTGTCAAATCATTTTAAAAAACCCCCCCTTTTCCCCAAGGGGCGAAGCCCAACGGCAACATCGACAGGGGGAAAACTTCGACAGGTGTCCCCCTGGAGCTTCGCAACCCCTCCCAACTTTACGGGGACCCCCGGGGGGCCGGACCCCCCCCGGGCCCGAAGTTTTGGGGGAGGGGAGGGGAAAGGGGGCGGGAGGTGTCGCCCCGCGAGACCCCTAGGCCAACCCCCCCCCCTTCCCCTTGGTCCCCCGCCCAACCCCAATCCCCCGGAGGGGGGGGTGGGGAGGGGGCCCCCCCCAAAAAGGGGCTGGGTGCCCATTCCCGTGGGCGGGGGCAAAGGGCTCCGAACCCCACCAACCCCGGGCCCCTTTCCCCCTTGGGGTTTTTCGGCCAGGAAAAAACCCTTCCCCCCTTAAATTTAAATCCCATACCCCGCGGTTCGAGGCCAAAGGGGAAAAGGGCTGCCGGAGACAGGGCTACGAGGTGAGGGGGGGGGTGGGAAGTTTTCCCCGACCCCATCCCTATTGGAGAACCCTTTTTAAAATCCCGGTTTTTCCTTTGCTCGGACAAAAACCAAAAGCCCTTTTTCACCCCCCCAGTAAAACCCCGGGGGGGCCTTTAAGAAACCCCATGGGGGATTTTGGCTCAGAAAAAAAACCCACGGGAAGCCGGTGGGGGGGGATGGGGAGTATGTTGATTAAAAAACGGGGCTCACACTCTATTGGGCCGCACTTAAAAAACCGCAAGGAAATTGGGTTTTAAATGGGGAACTGGGAAAAAGAAAGGCTTGGTTCAGGGTTTCCCGGGCCTTTTCCGTAATTACAGGGGGAGGGAAGGGTCCGCTTGGGGCCCCATCCTTTTCCCTTGTAAAAAAATGGGTAATTTGGGCGGGTTTGACAAAAAGGGTGTTTAGCCATGTTGGAACCCAAGAAGGCGGTTTTTTCCAGTGCATAACGTGATCCTTGGGGGTCCCCTTTTGGGGGTCGAGGGTTCCGGGGGAAAACCCTTTTTTTTGATCTGGTCGACCGGTTAAAGGGTTTTGGGGAATGTGGGGCAGGTTTTCCCGCTTTCTTTTGTGGGGGAAAAAGGATTTTAAAATCAAGGGGCAGTCCTTGCCCCTCACTTTTAAAAAACTTTAGGCGGATTGGAAACCCCCCGGTTTAGGGGTTTTAAAAATATTTTTGGTTTTGGGGAACCGTGGGAAACCAAAAATCCGGATCTTGTTTTTGCCCGTGATTTTAAATTTTTTGAGCCCCCGGGGGCCTTAGGGCTTGAGGGGACGAACAAAACCTTTTGGGTTTTTGGTCTTCCAAACCAATAGGTAAATTTTTAGATTACGTGGAAACAGTACAACCGTTAACTGGGGGGGGGGGGGGGGGGGGGGGGGGGGAAAAAAAAAAAAAAAAAAAAAAATCCCGGAAAGGGGACCCATTTTACCCGGGGCCCAAAAAGGCCCGTCAAAGGGGGGCCAAAAAAATTTTCTTGGGGCTATTTCCCCCTTGGAAGGGGATGTGGGGACGCTACCCTGAAAAAACGGGAACCCTTTCGAATTTCGGGGTTGATCAAGAAGGTCGTTTGCTCTGCACTATCATCTGGATCTTTGCTTCGAGGGATTCCTGCAAGACTATTGGTTTGATAACTGGTCTGTATTCTGGACTGAGAGTGCTGTGAAGTGTGGGGCAGGTGTATCCAGCTTCTTTCCTGTGAATACAGGAGTGAGGCAAGGGTGCGTCCTTGCCCCATCACTTTTCAACGCTTGTATGGACTGGGTATTGGACAAGGTTGTAGATCAAAGTGATTGTGGAGCATCCGTCGGCAACACCAAGATCACTGATCTTGTTTTTGCCGATGATGCAGTAATCTTTGCTGAGTCGCTGGAGGTCCTGGTGATGGCTCTCGAGGCGCTGCACGAGGAGGCAAAGCCTTTGGGACTTGAGGTCTCATGGCTCAAGACCAAGGTCCAGGTATTTGGAGACTTACTAGATGAAGCAGTACAGTCTGTTCATGCGTGTGGCGAGGACATTGAGATCTTGGAAAGTCTTACATACCTTGGTAGCGCAGTCCATAATGACGGCGGGTCACGTCAAGAAGTCTTACGGCGGATTGGCATAGCCCACGGTGTTATGGACTCGTTCAGCGGGAGTATTTGGCGTTATCGGTACCTGTGCAGGAGGACAAAGATCCGGATCTTCAAGTCGCTTGTGATCCCTGTCTTACTCTATGGTTGTGAGACATGGACACTAAATAGTGACTTGAAGAGACGAATCAATGCCTTTGGTAATAAGTGTCTTCGCAGAATCATGAGGTATCGCTGGGATGATTACGTGTCAAATCAGTGATTGCACCGTGAGACTGAATCGAGGCCTATTACCTGCATAGTCCGTCAGCGCCAACTTCGGCTATATGGGCATGTGGCACGCTACCCTGAAACCGATCCTTCCCATCGGGTTGTATCTGTAAGAGACAATCCGGCGTGGAGGAGGCTAAGGGGGCGCCCACAAGGCTCGTGGCTGGGGCAAGTTGATGTTTCTTGTCGAGAGCTGCTTGGTATGGGAAAGGAGCCTGCATGGGAACTCGCGCGTGGTGACCCCCGGGAGTGGCGTCGTAGGGTGGGCGAGGCGACGCGCCCCCCGGCGTATGCCCCCAATGATTGATTGATTGAAGTAATGCTCGCTTCTCCCTCGGGTAACCTCCCCACAACCACTCCGGTTAATCACTGCAACACGAGCAACAGGAAGAACCCACGCGACTTGGCCCGCGTGTTAGGTCGGTCGCCGCATTTACCCACCATTTGGGTCGTTAATTAAATGGGGCGTTTGTTTGATAGGCTCAGATCGTACCTTAAATCCGAAATTCATTATAAAAGAGTTTGTTATATTGAATGTTTACTTCAATTACTCTCAAAATTAACTTCGAAGATAACAGAATAGGTTAAGTGTAACGAATAATCTGTCGTAAGGCATGTTATACATGTAATCTCCGTAAACATTGTTCCTTTCATGTACATACACAAGCTACAAAAATATGTGCGCATACTAAACAGAGTCCTTTATCGTCCATACACTGATCCAAATACCTGTTTTTGCCAAAACGTATTAGTGGGATCAATTGCAGGCTGCCCAGAAAGCCCAAACCTGGTGAAGAAGACTAAGGGCATCAAACTGGTTATCTTTACTATCCGCCTTGTCCTTTAACGACGCAATTTTTGGAAAATAATAAACAAGATTTGTTTTTTTTCGCATTGAATATTATTAATATCCATGTGTGACTGATTTCGAAAAAAAAAAATATCATCAACCCTGAGGGTCATAGGGTGATACTATAAAGGTCCCAAAAGGTATGTTACTTAAGACGGTAAGTGTAATATAATATGGAGTGATCATTTCAGCAAATACGTTTTGATGCTTCTTCAATTAGGTTTGAATCCACTACTTCATTTAAACAATACATATATTAATTGATAACATTCTGAATAACTCTGACAACGATTGCATGAATGTTAATATGCCAAAAACAATCATTACATGGAAACACATACCTTTACAGTTTTAACAGTTTTGGGCTCAACATATTTTTCTTGAAGTAAACCTAGAAAGAAAAAAAAACGTTATTCTTATATTTATAGAATGAACACGTATCTAAATCAGATATAAATGAATATGCAGAACTACTACTTGTATTATAATAACGACTTCGGTTTTATATGACAGGCAGGTGCTTACCTACACTGATACCCACAGCTACGGCAGCAACAAGGGCACATGCCAGCACGCTTATCAATGCCAGCTGTCTCTTGCTTAAGTGGTACCTGTAAATAAATATTTTTTATATTCATACTATTGTTGGCATCCTTGTCAACATTATTGTAATTTCTATATTTAGGTGCAGAGTATACATAGACATCATGACGTGTGTGTGTGTGTGTGTGTGTGTGTGTGTGTGTGTGTGTGTGTGTGTGTGTGTGCGCGTGTGTGTGTGTGTGTGTGTGTGTGTGTGTGCGCGTGTGTGTGTGTGATGTGTGTGTGTGGTAATCAAATTGTAGTGTAATTGGCCTGAGCATAGACCACTATATCTCTGGACTGTTCACGCGACAATGTTTTGAAATTGCCAGGCTGCATAGCGGCCCGCGGCCCGCCCGACAAAGAGATATAGTGGTCTATGGACTATCATATAGACTGGTTTATCAGTATATATGATTTACTGTAATCTTCGCAAATGTTTGTGCTATAATATTATCAAATAAATAACAGTAAAACACGCTAAAGAAATGCCATTACGAGACTCTGAAGAAATATGCATGAACTTAATATTCACTTCAACTCTTCGCCATTTAAAACTTTGCGTGTCAACTTTTATCATGAAGGGTATCAATAGAAGCGCAATTTTATTAGCTGTCCATTGATATATTTCGTTTTCTGATAAATGAATTAGATAGCATTAGCGTTAACTAAATATATAAAATCATTAATTGGGTAATTTTCCCGATTGATGATGTTATTTATTTACTTATATATTTCGTTTTCTGATAAACGAATTAGCACGATGTATAAATTAGCGTTAACTAAATAGATAACCTCATCAATCGGAAAAATAACCCGATTGATGATTTTATATATTTAGTTAACGCTAATTTATGCATGGTTGTAATTCATTTATCAGAAAATGAAATACATCAATGGAAAGCTAATAAAATTGCGCTTCTATTGATACCCTCCATGATCAAAGTTGACTCGCAAAGTTTTAAATGGCGAAAAGTTGAAGGGAATATTAAGTTCATGCATATTTCTTCAGAGTCTCGTAATGGCATTTCTTTAGCGTGTTTTACTTTTTTTTATATGATAATATTATAGAACAAACATTTACGAAGATTACAGTATATCATATATACTAATAAACCAGTCTATATGATCCGCATATATATATATATATATAATTTATATATATATATATATATATATATATATATATATATATATATATATATATATATATATATATTATATAATATAATATAATATATATATATGAATCCGAGCGGCCCTCCGACTTAAGGGCCATTGTGCAACAGGCCGATATTCCGTGCGCAGTCCAGATTTACAGTGGTCTATGGCCTGAGCTATGCTCGAAATGTCATATATCGCAATATATATATATATATATATATATATATATATATATATATATATATATATATATATATATATATATAGATAGATAGATAGATAGATAGATAGATAGATAGATAGATAGATAGATAGATAGATAGATAGATAGATAGATAGATAGATAGATAGATAGATAGATATATCCCTCTGGGTGCTGGCTGGTAACAGCACATGATGTGTAAGCCTACATAATGTATTACCTAACCTATAAAACCTATTTATAAGAACCTTCTTAAAAGGGACATATGTAAACCCTATGTTAAAAGCCTAACTGGTAACCGTAGAGTAGGTATAGGTTACCGCGAGGAGTTAGTGTGTCTTGGGCCGTGGCTAGGTGAAGGTCATGATCCGTCGTGCCTCTTAGGATTAAACCCATCAAATTACTACGGTGTTTCCTTTCCCCTACTGGAAAGAGACATTGGGAGGTCCTAGAAGAGGCTGGCACATCATGGTGGCAGCTAAAGAGGAACCCAAACCTCCGACAGCCTCCTACAGGAGAAAATAGCACGGCTAACCGGCGTGGCGGAGTTTCTCTGACGCTTCCTGCTAACCCGCCACCTTTTGAAAGGCTGCTTGTGCCTAAAGTGTTGGTGTGGTTTAGTGACAGTGAGCAGTGTTTCCAGTGTTGTCTTCTGCCTCGTTTAAGCTGTCTAAGGACTAAGAGACGCCGACAGCAGTGATACAACAGTGGCCGTGTTGTGAGGCGTTGAGTGAGGCGTTGGTTTATCTTCACGACTCCAGGGGATTCCTCTCCTTTATCTTCACGACTCCAGGGGATAATACTCTTACGTTAATTTCACGTGCCCAAGCAAGGGTGCACAGCAAGGATACCGTCATCCAACAGGACGTCTCGTGGGATTGTCGACTGCAGTGCAGGAGTCTCGTCGGATTCCCTCTTCCATAAGGATCCTCTCGGCCCTACGGATTTCCTCATCCCTAAATGTACTTCACTGCCAGATAAGTACCTTCGCTACTGTGAGTACTGTAACCAGTTTATAGGCAGTAGGAAGTGTTAGAAAGTGCCAGTGTAATTTTTTTTTTTTTTTTTTTTGTGGTTTCTGGTGGGAAGGAGAGAGCGTTTGGTGCCTAATTGTAATGACGTCTGAGAAATGCTGGCGTCTGATTCGTTGTTTCAGTGACGTCACGGTTGTTGTGAATTGTGAGTGGCTAGAAAATACGTCACAGGTTTCCTGCTGTTTCATAGGCTCCGGCATCTATGTTCTTCGCGCGCTTTGAAGGCGTCGCGCCCTGATTGGTCGAGCTGCGCACGGCTGTGTGTTGAGTTGCCAGTCTCGTAAGAGTGCTGCAATGGGGAGTTTTCTAATAAGCTCACGCTCTAGCCTGTTTCTCGCGCTGTCATATCCACTGCCCTTTGAGCGTGAATGATCTATCATTTACCGTAAATTCCCTGTGCTTTTTCGGGACATATCAATTCCTAATAAAAAATGTAGTTTATCATTTTATTTGTGAGCACTTGGTGAAAATATTGGCAAAACAATTGAATACTTGAAAACTCAATTTTTTTAAATCGTCTTTTCATGAATAAACGCAAGTTCAAGCAGAATGAGGCTTCAGGAAATATCTACCTGTATGTAAGCATTCACTGAGTACCTATTTTGGGTGTGTCTGTCTGTCTTGCGACGAACATTTTACCAAGAAGTAATTTTAAGTGCTTGGCACCTCTAGAACAGAACAGGGATGGAAGACAGTTGAAAGCGTTTGTTTACATGCGAGAACTCCGCCGCCCCCTCGATCCCCCTCAATGTCCTTCCCTCTGAATCAATCAACCAACCCTTCTCTCTGAATACCCTATGTCCTCTGGTTTATCCTATTGTAACGAAGGAGGTGGGGGAGGCAACCCACTTCTCTCAAACTTCGTCACACACTAACGGCTCAGGGCTATGGAGACGGGAAGGACTGCAAGGAGACATTTACTGCTGTGCACGGCTTTATTACGCAAACTACTACTACCCACAGTACAATAGTGACTGCACGTCTGTCACGTAACTACACGCGCCACTCCGATCCGCCCCAACAACACAAAGTCCCCAGCTAACCATCACCGGCGGGCCGACGTAGGCCGTAGAGCGGCGAACGGCGGCCGCCGGCGGCAAATTTACCTCCGTCAGCCCTCCGGAGGCCCGCTGGTGTATTTTCAGACGGGATAATTTACTATGTTGAAAATTAATGTACAGAATTTCAGGAATTGAATATTTCTATGTGTAAACATTTTGAAACAACAGTTATATGATTATCTTGATGTAGTATTACATCAGTAGTGACAAGCAGCGGCAACTTGACGTCAATCCTCCGGAACATAAGAACATAAGAAAATAAGGAAGCTACAAGAGGCCGCGAGGCCTACACGTGGTAGTTCCTGTCACCTAACACTACCTACTTCCACCAAATCTTTTAGTCTGTATTTTAGTCTCCGGAGGCCCGCTGGGCGCTGGTACGTATTTGTAAGTGGGAAATATTTATTTCATATTATATATATTAACTCAGTAATATACATAGTTTCTCAATATCGGTACCATCACTATTATTAGGCCTGTTCAAGCTATTAAAAATTGTTATAAAAGTTTTATAATAGTTTATAGAAATTATCATATTTCAGTTTATTTCAAATATTTCCAGCTTTATCAGGAACACCCAGAGATACATAGAAATAAAGATGAGATACGTACATAGGAAGGAGTTTACATGGAAAAAGGTTATCAGTTAGTCTGTGTGTGTAGCTAGTATCATATAAAAATAACACTTGATTAACCGCGGCGAAGATTATTACGGAATAACACAAGGTCATATTTTCCCTTATTTCAATAACTTCCAACATATTATCAACACATATTAATACTCAACGGTACACCTAATAAGGAATATGTAGATGATGGAGTTAACATATGAATAATATCAGGATTTAGAATAGAATATTATTTGAAATCTTTTCCCAGCTATCAATGTACTAAACTGCCAGACGTACGATAGCCATTACAAAGGGTTAAAAACCCACAAAAGGCCTAAATTGTCACCCTTAACCAGTCGATAACATAATGAGAACTTAGTTATAACATGTTTTCGCTCCTTCATTATATCGAAATAGACTGAATAATATAAATAATTGCAGTACGACACGTTTTTTTTAGGAATTCCTTGACGGCGCCTGGCGCTGTGTCTGAGTGAAAATAATCAGTTAGTTTGAAAACGCACGAGTGGGTGGATGTTGTTATGTTGTTCGCCGCTACCTATATCCTTCTACATGGCTGTTCACGCCGTTCAGTGTTCCACGTACACCAGCATGTAAACTCAATAACGAAAATGTTTTTGCACTTATGAAATAAACAATGTCCGTAGCAATTATGATCCTAGCAATCTCCTTTTCATCATATTACTGGATAACGACACAGGAATATTTCTGGTTAAATTTTCTAAGCATATTGCATTATATAGTAATGTTTTTATAAGTGTTGAACAGCCCATTAGTCTATTAATCGGCTAATGGGTTGTGCAACACCCCTGAAAACATTACTATATCTGCAATATACTTAGAAAGTATAACCATAAATATTCCTCAATCAGTTAATATAACAGCGGCAAATGGTCATATGCCCTACGGCGGGCCGCTGGGAGCGGCCCGCCGGTGAGCCTCTGAGCAAATTCCCAGCGGCCCTACGTCGTACACTTCCGTCGGGCCGCCGATAAGACATACGGAGGGCCTCCGGAGGCCCTCCGTCTTTGTGTTTGCTGGGTCACAGTCAAAGCAGGGGGACTATACACAAATAGGGGGTATTTCACAAAGCAGGTGAAATAAGGAGACTCTCCTTTATGTGGGAAACGGTATGTGGGAGCGGATGCCACGAATATTCCAGTAGAGGATAGAGAGTGTGGTGAGATAAGCGGATGATGATAGTTATAGGATGACAGCCTCTGGTATTGAGAAGTTAGGAGTATCAGAGATATGGGCAGTGAGGTAAGGGAGCGGAGGTAAGGGAGTTGTCCCTCCCCGTGTCGTGTCAACAGGAAAGTGGGTGATAGCAGATCCTGCCAGCGGGATGGTTTCTGTGGAGATGCTGAACGCCACACTCTGTCTTGGTTAAATGTTCGTCGTAAGAGAGACATATACACCCAAAATAGGTACTCAGTGAATGCTTACATACAAGTAGATATTTCCTGAAGCCTCATTCTGCTTCAACTTGCGTTTTTTCATGAAAAAGACGATTTTTAAAGATTGAGTTTTCAAGTATTCAATTGTTTTGCCAATATTTTCACCAAGTGCTCACAAATAAAATAATAAACTACATTTTTTATTAAGAACTGCTTCAGTTGTTGTATTGAAGGGCAATTCTGATATGTCCCGAAAAAGTACAGGGAATTTACGGTAAATGATAGATCATTCACGCTCAAAGGGCGGAGGAAGTGAGATGCGCGAGAGACATCTGGCGGCTTAGCTTTGAAAACTCCCCATTGTGATGCAATGTTGTCGTGAGGTAAGGATTTCTTATACGTTGTGAAT